>JBBIGA010037327.1:0-13565 GCA_037576975.1 Alestes dentex | reverse complement strand
ACCCCACTGTGAATCCTGGCCACCCTATTGGCCACCCCAAGCACCGCAACACAGTCGTCGATATTTTTTTTTTTATCCAATGCGGAACCTTTCCTGCACTGCAACGTTTCTACCCAGGCACTTTTGCTGCGCACACACATCTTGTTTTCAGGTGGGCCGATGGTAATTTTGGGCTGGCGCATAATCCCGTCAGCACACCCTCCCATCCATTACACTCCCATTTCAGCCTCTTGGAGAAGGTACTGGACTCTCCAGGCTCGCTCCACAAGACTCCTAAACAGCTTCATCCACCAGGCTGTCAGGATGCTGAACTCTGTCCATTACCTTCCCACTCTCCCCCCTGCCCCTGTATAGTGATATACTCACTGTCTACCTCTGTTTTTTTGCACTATAGTCACAAAGACTGTTTACGTTTCATACCTTTCTGCTGCTTTTGACTTATATGTTGCTACTATTTGCACTCTGTCGTTACAATTTGCACAACTGTTTTATCTGCTGTGATTATTTTGCACTACTGCCTTATTTGTTTGTCTTGTGTCTTGTTATTTTGTCTGTTTATAGAATGTCTATTGTGAATTCAGTAAAAATGTTGTAATCTAGATTAAACTTTTCTAGTTCTAATTAGAGGGTACACACATCCAGGACACCCCTAACTTAACTAGTGTGATTGAATCTACACATAATGCTCCTCTTTTTCAAGTAATTCATTGAGAAAATTTATATAAACAGAATGGTCAGGCTAACATTCATATCTACCTCTTTCCCGTAAAGGAGCAAAAGCCCTGCCATCAATGACACATCTATTGCTGAGTGATTATGTGGCGCTGCCATGGACATGGAGGCTATGGGTGACACAGGGCTGTTAATGGAGTGATTGATGGTGGGTTTATGACCCCTGAACTGCAGTGTTTCTAAACTCCATCTGCTAATGGCTCTCTATGAGGTACACTCTGCTTACACACAACACTTTAACTGCTAATAAAACACAGACGCTCAATAGAGCATGTGAGCATTCATCTGTTACCAGTATCTAGCAGTAGTGCAGCAGACTGGAGCTTGAAACATTTATCCAAAGCTGACATGAAAAGTCAAGTTCAGCCATCTCTTCTGAAGTATTTGTTAGGTTCATATTTTTCAGGTTTTCTCATAGCCTGTCTGCCTTTACCAAAGTTTGGCCTTGGTTGTCGCTATGGTATTTTAGTGGGGGCTATCAGTAGCAAGGTGCATTTGCCGATCGATGGTGGTGGGGTTCCGAACAAGTTTGGCTTTTAAAAAAAATAAAGCTCTAGTGTAGACTGTATAGAGGACACAATTATATGCAGGAACTAAGCATAGAAGAGCAGTGGTGAAACTACTGGCAGGGAGGGGTACCAACCTCGCTTTTCTCCTTTTTCTCTTTTGTTGACAGGGTTTGCTAAAGTGTGCAACTCAGTTGGTAGTAACTTGGTTAATAGCAGATGTTGATTTGAGTCTAGCTTTGCAGGTATTAAGAACAGATGTGGACCGCTTAAAGCACTGATGTACGTCACTCTGGATGAGAGCATCTGCCGAATGCCGTAACAGTAACTGGTGTTGGGGGTGGGCAAAGGGGTGTAATCTAATTGGGGCTCATTGTATCTCCATCCACTTTTTGTGCAATCCTCTCAAGTTTTCTTCGGCTCCTCCTCAAATGCATATGCATTAGGGAGAGAAGCATGTTTTGTATTACACAAAGCCAATAAACTGAGCTTTTAGACTCGTGCACTGATTTTGAATGCATCTGATTTGCACATAAAAATAGCACAAATGGTCCCCTCAGTCCTGAATCCAGGCTTTTTATATTTAAAACAATCCAGAAAATGAATTATAACCGGTTTTAGTCAATAGAACCACACAAATATCATGACTGTACCTCAGGGGAAAAAATTGATATGCCAGTAAAATGTAGGATAGGGGCTATAGTTTGTAATGACTCTGTACACCCTGTCTTTGTGTCTAGGCCTTATATTTTTCTATTTAAAATAGGGCAAATTATGAAAAGCTGTATGTTCTTTTCCCTAGGAATGTGAAGGTAATGTATCTTAAAAACTTATTTTAGGGACACAAGTGGACCTTAAGGACCATGTTGCACTTTTGAGGCTACCCCGGGGGACTTCAGTACCTTGTTTCTGACACTGTAGTAACACGGTTCTAAAAAAGCAATATGGCATGCAGTGCCCATAGTCTATGCAAAGTGTGGAGAGTCAGTGAAAGACAAACTGAACATTCAAACCAGTGTTCAGCTTGTTCATTTCCTACCGCCTCATAAAACATGCTCTCAAATGAAAAGCTATTGACTTTCCCCTCTATACCTCATTACTATGTAACTGAAGTGTCTTGTTTCTCACACCGCCTTGTTCGCTCACTTGTTCGCATGTAAAGCTGCATTAATAGGCAGAGAGTGGCTATTGAGTTACAGCTGCGTCTTTGGCGGAGCTCTGCGCAGCAGAGTGAATCAGATCTGCCTTCACTTCGGGCAATTCCAGTGGAGGCACTGCAGCCACAAAGCTGCCTTAATGTAACTGTCTGCAAGATCAGCGAAATATGAGAAAACGGTCCGGGATGGTGCTAGTGAGTGGCTAAAGCTGATCTCAGATGAAATTTTGTCACAGAGAGCCAGCAATTATGCTCACCCACAGCGACCAGGACTGCACTTTATATATGGTTTAAATAGCTTTAAAATAGCATCATCCAGGTTATTTCTGATTGGCGGCCCATGGCAGATGGTCGACTGCTTTTTCAGATGGAAGTTGCTGAAAAGGCACATCTGGACAATTTTGATTGAATGTTACAGATAAGGTCAAAATGACCACAGAGAATTACAAATGGTTTAGAGTCAGTGGTGGAAAGTGTTTTTACTCAAAGAGTACTTTTACTCAAGTTCAACAAACTATTTTGACTTTCCAACTTTAGCGTTAACAGAATAAAAACAAACGGGCATCTTAGCTTGTAGACCAATCAGAAAAGGCCAAAGAAGAACACAAGCTGTTGGCTGGCTGGCTAAAAAATCTTAGCTAAGCATGCATTAGAATGATAGCTATTTTGAAAGCTATAAACATGGCAAAAATGTCATGGCAGATGTCAAAGTCCATTAACAAGTGAAACCATTACCATTGCCATAATCTGTGATGACAGCTCATGACAACACAGGACATCTGCTAGGACAGGTTATGTCAATGTTATCTAGTGGCTGCGTTCAAGTAAAGTGTTTATGACAGTTAAGATGAACTTTGTATTTAGAACGTAGACGGAACAAGACAGATTTTCCACAAAAAATTTAAGTACTGATACATTTGCCTTGTTCAGATTGAATGTGAGGTAATACAAGGCTTTTAAGGAAAGTTAAGTGTTGTAATAGCTAAGGCCTGTCCTCCAAAATTAGAAAAGATTCATCCTAGTCTCAAAGTATCCTTCACAGAGTACAAAGTACAAAGATTTGCTGCCTACTATCATCCTGAATCATTGGCGCTCTGTAAAACATCCATGAGCCATAACTCAGCTACTGATCTGAGTTCAGATGAGCTCCAGGAGAATGCAGCAGATGTGGGATTTATGAGCATCTCATACAAATCCCTCAGGGTTCATTGATCTGGCGACATTTTCGACAGAGATGTGTTAGAAATCAGTTCTGTGACAGGTCTAGACCACAGCAAACAGAGCACTGGAATATTATTTTGGATTCAACCACATACCACATTGGGTTCAGTCACATAATATTTCTTTATAGAGTTACCAATGTTGAGTAATTATCAATCAAAGCTGTGATTCAGCATTTTTTATAACTGACAATTGTCAACAAAATTTCTGTTGGCTTTTAATTTGCTTACAACTACATCCAACTAAGAGTTAATGATCATAATTCATTTGAAAAGGGCAGCAGTTCAGCGATAGGGTGTGTTTATCAAAAGAGAAAGAAATCTTCACCTTCAGCAGGGTTGTAGGGGTGCTGGAGCCTATTCCAGCAAACATGGGGCAAAGGCAGAGAAACACCCTGGACAGGTAACCAGTCTATTAAGGCACAAACACACAAGAAAACACACACACACACACCGTCACACCTAGGGGGCGCTTAGTATCTCCAATTCACCTGATGTGTCTTTGTAGTGTAGGGGGAAACAAGAGCACCCCACAGAAACCCATTCAGACATGGTGAGAATTTCTCTGCACAGAAAGGACCCTCAGTCACCTTCCTGCTGTGAGGTGACAGTGCTAACCCCTGAGAAAGAACAATTACGGCTGAAAGTTCAGAAGGTAAAGTAAAAGTAAAAGTTCAGAAGGAGCATTTTCTTTAAACAACAGATCAAATACAATATATGGAAGTCTGGCTTAGATTTGCGTAGGAGCACAATGCAACCTCTGACCAGCTACAAAGAAAATACATTCATGTCTGATTCTGAAGCAGCAGAACAGTCAGCAGTCTGTAGCTTTTCACTCCACAGTAACAAGGCTCACACACGGTGAGGTGTCAGAATGAGCACCGTGTCACATTATTAACACTAGTCCCTGCAACAGTCCAAATCATCTCAGTTCTGTTCATTACAAGTGTCTATCAGCTACTAAGTTAATCTGGCAGCCACTTAGTTAATCTGGCAAACATAGTTTTCACAGGAAAAAATGCCATCAGTTCAAACCTATTCACACCCAGCTCATCTGGAGAACATCTAGAGAAGTAAAAATACCATTAAAGGGTTTTTTTTTTGGTGTTTTCCTTGTATGATTATACAGTCAAGTCATACTTCCAAGGCTAATCAGGTTAAATAGCTTAGCTCGCTAATTAACTGATTAGTTGCACCTGGTGTGCTTGGGAAGCACTAAAATGTGCACAGCAGGGACACTTTCTAGATGTGCAAAGAACTGCACTGCACACTGGACTAGACATAATTCATGTATCTTTATGGAGGCGTCTGATAGAAGAGACCTTGCTACATTTGAGATGGCCTGAGGAGACACATCACAGCTTACTGACGTTACTAGATGACTAAATGGTTGTGTAATTAGAAAAACGTTCTAGAGTCTGAATCCAAGTGAAGTGAACTGAGTCAATTCCAAGAGTCAGTTACACACACTATTCTCATTTCCAAAACCAATACAAAAAGAAAGACATTTGGGAAAAAGATGAAGAGTACATTACTAATTATATTTGAAATTTGAAGCCCTGACACTGCATAAATGAACTTCTCTGACTAACAGGGGCTGACCAAGTATCTCCTGATTGTCCTTTTGCCATTGCATCAGGTGGGTAGATGTTTTGGCACTGGTTGTTTTCCCACTTTGTCTAACATGATACAGATGAAATATCCATGTGTGTCCTGTGGAAAACTTTTTTATCTCAGTCAGGTGCCAACAAAGTTCAGTATCATTGTGTGGAATCAAAGCCAAAGCACTGCAGTCAAATACAGATTCCTAAATATATGGAACTCTTTTTTGCAAAAATTTCACAGCTGATAGTTTTGAAAGGTACACCAGTTTTGCTCAGAAAATGCAAAAAAGCAAAATGGGACGACTGACATCAAGCTTTTTAGAGAAGGAAAGTGAAATTTAAGCATCACACTTTCCCGAAATTTCCCATTCCAGCTGGATGGCACCAATCAGGTTCTGCTATTCCAGAAACTCTTTTGTTTCCTCATCTTTTGGGCAAATAGCTGGAAGAAGACCAGAAAATATAACAAACATAAACAGAGTAAAGGCAGATGCAGAACTTTCTTATAAGAAAGCCATACACTGATCCTGGCTGAGAAGAAAATCATGCACTCTGGGAGCCAGCCCAAAGTGAGATGGAAGCTCTATCTCTGGGAGTTGGCTGTGATGCCTGCTTGCATGTTTGTACAGCTGAGATTGCTGCGAGTGTAGTAGGCCGGTGAGGAAGACAGGTTGAGGCCGAGGCTGTGATTACCCAGCACAGACAGCAGGTGTCCGGGGCACAGCACTTCAAACCACTGCTGTCATCCCACCTTATCTCTCAATAGTCACTCAGCTTTTTAATGTAAAGGCCGGATGTGCTGAGTTCAGCTCAGGCTATCACAGAAGAGAAAGGGGAGTTTATTCCTAAACGTCAGAGCTTGATTGAAAAAAAGCTGCAGCACGACATTCTTCAAAAAGGGGGTTCTTCAAGGGGTCTTCACTCAAGGCAGTGGTTAAATACAGAATTTGACTGCTTAAAAGGTTCTCTGCAGTTCAGAAAATGATTGATTTTACAGTGATGCTACAGTTTCCTCCCCAAAGTTATAATGGACAGTTGTTCTATTTTTAACTGCACAAAGTGTTATTTGTCTATATTAGTGATGGGCCGATCCACGTTTTTCCAGTTCCGATCTGATTCCGATACACGACTGCCAATACCGGTACAGATTCCGATATAATACATCTTTTTATAATACATATTAGCATAATTTTTGTTGAAATTGTGCTGTTTGTTAGTAAGGTTACATCACAGAATAAATAAACCACTAACCAATTATTAGAAGAGCAAAAATATGCACAACTACACTGAATTTAAAGGCATTCCAAAGGAATTTATTTACACTTCAGAAAAAGGTAGCAGCAACAGCTGTAAAATTTTGTAAATATCAAAAACACAACAATCTTGGCTGAATCATCTAAATAGTTCAAGTATTATGTACATTCTAGCAGCAACAACTGTGTAAAAAAATAAAGTGCAAAACTAATACATTTCAATTACGCGAATTCAGAGACACGACATGGGCAGAGTGAAATCTAACCACTTCTGTATTTAAGGACTGGCCGAGTTACGAGATGCCCAACTTTAGCCTCGTTGTGTTTTGAGAGAGAGAGAGAGAGAGAGAGGGGGAGAGGGCAAAACCAGCCAAACAAAACACACAAAATAGCCCCTGACAGAACGCCAAAGAGGGCTTGAGGGAGAGCTAAGAGTCTTCTCTGATATTCTTTTTGCTTTTGGGTTGTCTGCTGCAAATTTGCTCCGTTTTTGGAAACTGTCAACGAGCGTCTGCTGCCTGGTGTCTTTTTCCCCTGTTTGCCAGCATCTCCTGGTACACTTTGGCGTGAAATCTCTGCAGGTGCTTGATTAAATTTGTTGTATTGTACGACGCGACCGTACTTCCACCCCTCGGCACGCTGGCTTTACACACATTGCAAGTAGCCGTCTTGCTTTTTAGCGTTTCCAAACTGTAGCATCTCCAAACGAGCGACATTTTGTTCAAAACAACAGCTTGCTCAGATTGAAGTTGCCGCAGGTTCATGATATGGGGGCGGTGACGCATCTCGTATTACAAAGCATCGAGTTTAAGGTCCAGCGCAAGCTGCGAACTGGAATATAGAGATCGGGGCTGCTGCTGCGATATCGGATTTACGGCTATATCGAACCCGATACTGATATCACATTGGATCTGGTCTATACTATTATTATTATTATTATTATTATTATTATGAAATCTGGTCTCAGTATGACAAGTTTGATCCCCAGCAATACCATAGACATTACTTTCCAACAGATCATACTTTCTCTTGCTAGGTAGAATGGCCCTTCCTTTCCCTCATCACTCAGTGTGGTGCTGACCAGTGCGGGTGTCTGTTAGCTGATTTAACAGAATTGTGGTTAATGTTGTCCTCCAAGAGTGTGGAGATGTCCAATGGCATTGCAGTATTAATACTTCATGTGTCTCTGAGGAGGCACATGCTAGTCTTCACTTAAAAACTAAAGGTTCAATATAATGCTATAAAGGTTCAATATAATGCTATGATATTTTCAACTATAGATCCTTTAACTAAATCTATTATCTGTTTCATTTTTGACCATATTGGTCAACATTGTTGAACTGTTCGGTTCATTTTTATTAGGATTTTTTTACCTTCTTAAAATCAGTTCATCAAAACCTTCACATCGGTCAGACCCTAGTGATGATATGAGATGCTTGGCCACTGAAGCTTAAAGCCTCCAAAGTGTAAGCGTGTGTGTGTGTGTGCGTGTGTGTGCGTGCGCGTGTGTGCGCGTGTGTATGCGTGTGTGTGCATGATGGTGTGTGTAACGGCCACTGTGTCTCCTAGGCACATTTCACTCAACCGTCATAAATATCTTTTATCTCCCCACTGCGTTGGACAATAACCCGCCCACTGAAAAAATAAATGTGGCACATTAAAACATTAGATACAGAATTGATTCATTTCTCCCTCTAAATGGCATTAAGGAAAATGGTGCTCTGCAATCGATCACCCCTGTGCAAGGCAAGGTGTGTTCTCACGTTCAGGGTTGTGGCCTGATCAGTTTATGGCGCGGTGTGTACATTATTTGGAAGTTAAGGAGATGAGTTATGCTGATGAGTCACCTCGTGCTTTATAATGCAGCAGGGTCATTCAGACACGTGTAATCAGCAGGGAGGGGGAAAGACTATGAATTTTATTTTTTTGACGCTTGCTCCTTGACAAATTTATGAAGCACCTCCTGATGCCCCTTAAATAAGAATCTACCTTTTGTTTCAGTTGAACTGAGATATGCTATTTACTAATTTTATTTAGGTTGCTGCAGTTTAAAGTGCTACATATGATCTGTTCAGTTTCAAACTGACAGAGTTTATATGCAGCTTGTCTTAGGTGTAAGCGAGATCCAGACACTCTTATCCAGTTTATCCATTTGTGGACCCTAGAAATGGCCCAAATAATATTTCACAAATTCTTATTGTCATCACAATCTATAAACAATAGTCACATTTTGCTAAAGGACAGTATTCATAAGACTTCATGACACTGACATAAGACTTTAATATCAGCTAACATAAACCAACATTATTCCAAGAAGAGTCAGTTGCCATAAAGGCTGCTTCAGTCAGTTTTGACTGACATAGGATTTACACAAATGTAGAGCGAAAATAACTTGAAAAATTGCATAAGAAAAGGAAAGACAACGGACACGTTTCCTGTCAGCTGTCTTTATGAAATGTTTATGAAGGTTTATGTCAGCCGCCCTTCAGTAAAGTGCTACCAAGATAATTATATTTGAATATTTACTTGTCTGTCAGATTGAACAGTCATAGGACTACATTCATTTAATTCCGTGTTTCTGTTTGGATTTGGGATTTTATACAAAAGCAGTAAAAATATATAATTTTATAATTTCTTTATAATAACTATTCTGAATAAAAACCATAGATGTCTAGAGTTGTTACTGTCTGAACAAAATCTTGTATCTCCATAAGAGCAACTTCGCGGGTTAGAGAATAACATGTTCTTTCAATAGACGTTAACAGAATAACATGTTTTTCTAAATCATTTTGGAATAACAGGTTTTTCTAAATCATTTTGGACATTTTCTATTTGTTCATTTATCATGAAATATTGACACAGTGTAATGGCAGATTAAATAATGATTCAATCAAATGTTTAAAAAAGGAAAACCGACAAAAATGGAGAAACTAAGTTTTAACAGCAACAATTTGTAATTAAAGTGGCAGAGCCCCTGAGCTGTCTAAGTTTTGGCCCTGTCTTCAGGAGATGGTGAGTTTGATCCCAGGGGAGCCGCAGCCATTCGTGGCTTGGAGTCAAAGAGAGTGTTGGCTTTGCTCCCTCATGGTGGGAAATATACGCCCCCCTTTTCCAGCGCTCAGCATGACAGCAGCCAGCACAGAATTGGTAGAACTGGTGTAAGCAATCTCCTCAAAGTGCTGTCCAAGGACGTGTTAGCGTTTAAAAAAGAGTGACTCATGTTCTCCTTGTTGGTGGTACAAAGAAAAAGGGTGGAACTGGAGATTACTAAACTAGGCAAAAGGTTTTTCTTTTTGCAGAACATGACCGAAAACAAAAATAACATGAAATGTCCTCCACTCGCACACATGAATGTGCTAACAACTGAAAGTTCAAATTTCACACCCTCCACAGCATCACAGTGTTTCAGTAAATTATGAGTCAGTATGAATCAAATTACAACATGCTTTGGTCATCGCTACTTCTAAAACTTGATTCAAAATTTGGCATGTGCTCTCTGGCATTTGCTTTTTGATGTCTCATCTAATATTTAAGGGCAAAGAGAAACAGAGAAGAGATAAATAGAGAGAAAACTGGAGAGAGAATGGGGGTGGGGGTATTACGTCTGTTGACTGTTGACCAGAAGGACGATGGTGGGTGAAATACGATACTTATCTGTGCCTTATCACTGCTGGGCATGCTCATCTACAGCATGTGAGCAATCACTAATCTATGAGAACTGGTTTACAGAGCAAAGTGTGATGTTTAAATGAGAACAAAAAAGTGGATATGACCTCAAGACAGTACAGAAGCAGCCTGTTTCTTTTCAGTAAAGGAGTTCAAAGATTGTATTTGACCAAGTACAAAGCAGATACTGTATTCATATATGACAAGTCTTGCCCTAGGACTCTTTTTTGGCATAGCATGGTGTGTTTGACTAGATTGAGAACTGAACCGCTGACTATGGCATGGAGGACGACTGGCACTTTCTTTAGTGATAACCCAAACCTTACGGGTCAGATTTTGGCAGGTTATTTTGGTCCCTAAAAGTCAGTTTGATGGAAATTGCTGGAGCAGCAAAAAAAGTATGATGAATAAAAAAAACACAACTAAAAAACAACCTTTTAAATCTGCCAACAGTGGCAGTTAGTGTTCTCCTCAAAGCGTATTGAGCTGTCCAATAATTCTGCATGGCCTCCTGTGCTAGCCTTCTCTCTTGGTAGCATTATGTAATGGGGGCAATCTGGTTTGGTGGAACTTGCATTGAATTGTGTGGAAATATAATAATTGTTCTTGAATTAAAAAAAAATATCTTGGTGTGTTGGTTGTGAATAAATGAAGTACATGATCCAACCCAAATGGTATTTAGCAAACCCTATGATCTAAACAGACTTTGCAAAAGCATCATAGCTTCTTGACATATGTTACTTATACCCCCTTCCTATAAACTCCTCCACATCAATCAACTCCAGATGTAGGAGCTGAAATCAAAGCGAATAAAATGACATATTTTGTTTTTTTACTTTTACAAGAGGTCAGAAATTACAGATGGTGCTTTGAAGATGTTCTAAAATATGAGTGTCTGGGGAAAAGTATTGAGAAAGATAAAAAGAAAGGGAAGAAAAAGATGGTGGGAAAGCAGAACATGCATGAACTTGTGCAGATGAGAAATGTGAGCTTCAGCTTGACGGAATCTTTACAAAGGCCAGCTTGAGGTAGTCCTGTAGTGCATTATCTTTTTTTATACTTTGTAATGTGACATAAAGAAATACAAAGTGATTCTGTCAAAACCTTGCCCAGATCAACCTATTTCACAGAGGTTTCATGCAGTAAATGAAATAGACTATGCAATTAATATCATATAATGAAATTCATATGTGCCACATATGAAGCTGAAAATGTAGTTTACAGTGGAGCTGAACTTAACCATCTGTTTCAGTAGAATGGTGCATCTTTTCACACCCATTTGTCACATTCCTGGGTGAGAAACGAAAACTCTGACTAGGAGGGTACACACTGAATACATTATTCAATTTCAGTCGGAAGAGTTTGTTTTAAAGAATGACCAGATGCTCAGCTACCACCTTTACACAGAATCTCATGATGGCTCTACTCCCAGGATTTATAAATATTCACCACAAATATTATGCAACTGTGTAAAAATGAACACATTTGGTAAGTCCAGCATTCATAAGGCTACATGTCATGACCACCGACTTAAACCTATAGTAACAATTATGGAGGCTTATTCCAACAATCATCATTTTCAGAGGTGAAATGACCTGAAAACTCAACTAAAGCAATGTGTATGACAGCTGCACAGCTGTTGGAATAGGATGCTATAAATGTTTCTGTAGGCTTTTGTTGGTTGTACATGTTTTTGGGCATGTTATGAACATTGGCCTGCAGGGACCAGAACTAATTCCTTACCTCCAAACTCCCAAATGTCTTTGGAGGTTCATCAAGCTATTCAACTCCCACTTACAATAAGAAACAGAGTCTGGAGCACACGCCCACTATAGTGGTGTTTTTAAAAGGCCTTCTTAATGTTTTTCACAATTCACAGTATTTAGGAATGTGTCAAAGCCTCTGCAGGGTTCATTGGTCTTCAGCTAAGCCTATATTTACTGTCAGATATTTTGTTAAAATACAATTTACAGCTACACAGTTATCAACATTATCTGCAAATTGTCTGCATACCGTGAGAAAAACGTTCCACAAACAAATTTGCTGTAATATAAAACTCAGGTCCCATCTCCCTGACTGCGTTATGCAAATGAAGGCAGGTACCCACCTCCACCTGGTACATGAGAAGCTCTTCCTCCTCCTCAGTCACCTCCAGTGACACTGGAACTGAGGCAAAGGGCCGCCTGGCCATCTGCTGCCGCTCCCGCATGAGCTGCTGCAGAGAGAGAGAGAGAGACAAAGAGAGAGAGACAAAGAGAGAGAGACAGAGAGAGCGAGAGAGTAGAGACAGAAAAAGGCATTAGGAAAAGGAGGGAGAAAGAGGTAAAGGGGGAAAGTAGGGAGGGAGAGAGAGAGAGAGAGAGAGAGAGAGAGAATGACGAGAGGGAGAGAAGGAAAACTTAATTAAAGAGGAAATGAGAGAGGAATGGCGCTTTTGTGAGTTATGCACAAGTCTCTCTATCTCTGCATGCTCCAAACACCCTGAAGAAAACAAATGTAAACAGACGAGAACGCAGCACAATAACTGACACACAACCGAACCGAATGAGCAGAGGGCGCAGAAATACGCTCACACACCAACAGAGCACCGGCTCAATACCCCATCGCTCCATCACACAGGACCCTCACAAAGGGTCTAGACAGGTTTAAAAAGAACACATACACACACACACAATACATTCAAAATGACCAAATGTGGCCCGAAACCTAATCTTTCAGAGTTTTATACTTTTTGTTTACTCTGTTTGAAAACACGTTGCACTTCACACTGTTTGAACATTGTATTTCATGAATGCACCTACAGAAATGTTAATAAAATTAATTCATTCGTTTATTTTCTGAATCCGCTTAATCCTTACTAGGGTCATGGGTACCTGGAGCCTATCCTGGTGTCTACGGGCGGAAGGCAGGGACTCACCCTACGTGGGGTGCCAGCCCACCACTGTATAATAAAATTTTGTCATAAAACACTAGACGTTAAGAACAGTTGTTGGAGATGGCGTGAATGATGCTTCTGTGTGCCTTAGGCTGGGCTTCTGGACAGCCGTGTCCCGGCTGTGAGAGTTACTCAAGGTGAACCAGGCCAGGGTTCTGATTGGTGATTCTCATGTCTGGACGGCTGCAACAAAAGCAATTAAAAACAAGGTTTGAAGCTGGTGTGAACTGGTGTGTGTAGAGTTTAGCACAAGTAAAAGCCTGTGCTGGGAGCAGGAGTGGTTTATGTCCCCAGACAAGTCCTTCAGGAGGGAAGAAGGACACAGCAGCATCTTTTGTCTGGGTCTGTAAATGCCCCATAAAATGCATAATTAACCTCCGCAAGCCGTAAACACTAGCTGTCTCAGGATGGAGAAATGAGTGTGTGTGTGTGTGTGTGTGTGTGTGTGTGTGTGTGTGTGTGTGTGTGTGTGTGTGTGTGTGTGTGTGTTTGT
>JBBIGA010037238.1:0-13571 GCA_037576975.1 Alestes dentex | reverse complement strand
AGCTGTTTTAGGGGGACCGACTCCATACTACAGTCTTTGGATTTGCATGCAATGTCATTAAAGTCCCTGTTGATGTAATGGTCAGGCGTCCCAATACTTTTTTCCATATAGCGTAGGTGTGGTACCACAGTACAACAGTCCGGACCAGAAGCCAAAAATGTGGTTCAACTGAAACAGGTGGTCTTGGTCCGGATCAAACTGAATTATTGTTCGGTTGATTTGCAGTGTTTTTTGGATGATTCAAACCAAGTACAGGAGGCTGAGGCAGGCGATCGTCACCCCTTAAATTATAGAAGAAGAAAATGGACCGGAGGAGAAGTAAAAATGAGCTCCAGTAGCACATGGGGAGAGGAGGAGATTTAAATGTAATTTGGTCTGTCTAAGAAATGAAAAGTAAAAATTCTGAAACTCGTAACTCATTTTCGGAGAGAATGAGAGGCAGAAGATATGAGGGACAAGAGAGCAGTGCCACATGAAGATAAAGAAGCTGTGACGGTGGAATATAAAGGTGTGGAGTGCCATCAGAGATTGCGGTGCAGTCACAAATGAGAAGTACCTGCCAACATGACCACACACTGATGTCACATGCATGTCCACCTACGAATCAATCAGCGCCAAGTACAGGGGGACGCAGCCCCCGCAGGCCATGATGACAGGATGTAAGGGTGTCATGCAAAGTTCTTTTGTGTGCTTGCAAAATTTTAATTTGAAGCCAAACATAATTACAATTATACAATGTAAGAAAAACATCAACCTTGTTTTGGACCTTGATCCAGACTTTCAGTTGTGAAAACAGCATTTAGTCTCATGGTTTTGTTCATTTTTATGGCTCTCAGTCAGTCATACTGTGTTCTACACTGCATAGACAAGTCTGCACCACCCTAATGAAGTGGTGTTTGAGCCAGTTGAGAGAGGTTTATGTTTATGGAGAAGATTTGACTGTGACTATACTAACTTAGCCTCATAGCTCCAGTCCAGATTAAAGAAGCGAAATCTGAACTCCAAACATGCCTTGTCTGACTGACTGTGTCTGGGGTAAGAGGAAAGGATTTATAAATTGAAATTTTTATGCCAAACTATTACTTTAAGCTTGGGTTTCAGGTGTGTTGTAAGTCTGTGTATTTAGAACAGATCTCTAGGAGTTAGCGAGTGTGTGTGTGCGTGTGTGTGTGTGTGTGTGTGTGTGTGTCTGTTGAGCTCAGTGGGGGCTCTCTTGTGTCTCTTTGTTAGATCCGAGAGTGTAGTTTTACAGTGCAGTTTAATCTGTGTGTTCAAAGGATGAGCTGCTGTGCGCATTCCACATTCAGCACTAATCTCTAGAGCAGGTGTTCCTTCACTTGAGCTACTGTTCCACACACAGCGTACAATATTCACCACCCCCAGGAGCATGTGTAACTCACAAGATGGCCATAGAAACAAACTAGAAAAAAATGCTTTATTACTGCAAGAACAGTTTGACAACACAGATTAAGGTGTAAAAACTCATTTTCGTAGGTTAATGCAGATGAATTTTTCATTGTCCTTGTGTGTGTGTGTGTGTGTCTGTGTATGTATGTGTCTGTGTGTGTGTGTGTGTGTGTGAAATCTGACTACTATTATCATAAATTTACATACATGCAGATTCTCAGCTTAAGCAACAACTTTTTTATGATTTAATTTAACTGGAGATACAAGTTAGAGAACACCACCTTCATCTATTAAGGCACAAAATGTAGTAAACATGTAACAAACGCAGAGTTCCTCAGGCCACGTTTCAAAACACGTTCCCACTTTTTTTTTTTTCCGCTGTGTTTACTGAATACGAGTTCAAACTCCTGCATGTCTGACGTTTTCTTGACGCTCAGACTTGTTTGTGCTCTGGGAGTTTGGGCTGCGCCGGAGTGGAGGCAGCGTGGGAGTTCATTCCAGATCTCCACACTAGGGTTCAGTCCCAAGGAATCCTACAGAAGCTCTTTTAAGGCACTGTTTAGCATAACATATGCTAAACACCGAGGAATGCATACAAATTAAGTTCTGTATGGTAAGCGCATTAACAAGTTTACTTTACAGGCACTGAGTGAAGAGTTTCTAGGAGGAAGACCACAGAAGAACCACTTTGCATCATGTGGTTCTAAAGAACTTTTTAGATTGCTGAGATGAGCATGAAGGAACGAAATAACCATCCCAAAATGTAAAGCTTTTATACCAGAACTGTTCATTTTAAGAGTGCATCCCTCTGCTTTAGTGTTGTTTACCCTTCGGTTGAATGAGTTTCCTCAGGTGTTTAGGTGTAAACTGCCCCATTTCTGAACTTTGTGTATACACAGTATATAGAGCATATATGTCCAGTGAGACAGATTCTGTTAAATTGCATGTTTTGTTCATTTTCTAAGTAAAAATGAGTTAACACACCATCTACGGGGGAAAATTTCTGTTTATTTAACATATGGGGAAAAAAGAAAACATAAAATACAAAACGTGACATTATTTGCATATGCAACGTGGTTTTTTTTTCTTTTCCAAATACATGTTGGAACTAAATGCTAAATTAAGCCAATAAACTGTAACTGTGCATTACACTATGAAGAAGTGTGTCTGTTGTAGAGGAATTGTTTGTATCAATCGACAATGTAATTGAACCAAACACAATGTAATTTAACGACACGACTACGTATGAACTTGCCAATATTAATGAAGTTAAAGAATGAAGAATCACTTTTTATCACTGTATTGTATCACAGCACTTACTTTACAGTGAATTGTTAGTTGCTAGCTACCATATATGTCATGTAACCCGCCACTGAGGTGTACAATATGTTTTAACTCTGATTTCCACATGCACTTGCTTGATTAGATAAATCCTTTCAGGTACTGAAAGTACTTTTCACTACTTACTGTTTACGTGTTTTCCTAAATGACTCTGGACATTCCCATGGATTTAAAGCATAATAAGCTTCAGTAACCTAAGGCTGCAGCACAGACAACTTGTCATACAATTAAGACTTTTAGGTTTGCGGTCAAACCACAGCTGTCAGAATGAAACATTTCCTTTTCAAAATACTTGCTCTTCATCTAGGAACTCAATCAGTGAAGCTGGCACTAAGAACGTAGCCAGCAAAATTGCCTTCCTCTTCTCTTTGGTTGTACTGGCTGGTGTGTGTGTGTGTGTGAGGTTTTTTTTTTTTTTTTGTCCTTTTATGAATTGTATTAAGAGTAAATTACTTCACAATATAACACATTTTAATTTCCTTATCAAAAAAATACAGCCTTTCCAGGGCTGCTCAGATACCAGGAGCTCACGAGGCTGGACTTGGCCGAGACCTTTCTTTTGTGACATGATCAAAAGACACGGGAGATTATTTTCTGTTTCTCATCACAGGCGAGATGTATGACCGGTTGTGTGGTAATAACAGACAGAGTGATGCTGCAGGATAAAGCAGCAGCGGGAGATTGCATTAGGAAAGAGGAGGTGGCAATAAAATATAATGGCAGGTGGTGGAGGATCTCTGCACCCTCAGTCAATTTCCCATGATGTTCCCACAGAGTCAGTCCGAGCAGGTGACCGTGCTCTATGTGAAACAGCCTGAACAAAAAGATTCTCGATGGGCCATACGGACCGTGTGTTTTTTTTTTTTTTTTTTCTTCCTACAAGTGTTAAAGGTAGAACGTTTGATACGTTCAGATCTAAGATCTGCAGTAGAATTTTCGTCATTTTCACATCACATCTATTTCACTCAAGTGCACTGTAATATAGCTGTCAGCTACGTTAACAGCCATTTACTGTTCCATATTAGCAGTAAATGACACTAAAACACCTGCAACGACTTCCGAGGGCAGATTTTCTAAAACAGGTACTACTGACACTTTGGTGGACCAGTTTAGAAGGATATCTGTGAAGAACTTGCAAATTCACACAACGTCATAATTAACAAATCACCAGCGCAATAAAGGCCCTGTCTGGCTCACATACCTTTTGCTGGAAGTCTGTTTCAGGGAAAACAGGTGGTTTTTTTTCATTCTTTTTCTAACTCTGGTTCAAAATGTTATGTTATTTTCTTGACATTTACTTGATAGGTAAGTCAAAATGACTTAAAAATGAGTAAAGTGTCTTTGACATAAGTACTATCTTTTGAGAAAAATTATTCATTATTTTCAAACAATGTGTCAGTAATTTGGGAACCTAAGTATCTACACTAGTGTTCCGTTTTAAGATAAGATAAACCTTTATTGGTCCAACAGGTGGGAAATGTGCATTGTTAAGGCAGAAAGTGGACAGAACAAAGGTGAGAGCAGCAAATCAATATAGTAAAACTACACAACACAACTGCATAGTATAGAAAGTACACTATACAAATAATATAAAAATACAAATATGGACATGTGTGTATACAGTAAACCCCTGCAGATTTGCGGTATTTTTTTCTTAGAACCAAATTAATAATTGTTCATGGAATCCCCTGCAAATTCACGGAAATATCATCCGCATTTTTTGGCTTTCTTTTCGCTTGTATTTTAGGGCTAAATTATTAAAATATATAATTTACGAAGTAACCGCATATTGGCTGCTGCCCTCGTGTTCTTGTGTTTTTCGTTGTGTTCTTCTTAAAGCCCTAAGATGCTGCCCAAACGCACAATTTATTAAACACTACTTTGTTGAATACTACTTTTATCAAACACTACTTTTACTGAATACTACTTTGCTGAATACTACTTTTATTGAATACTATTTTTATTGAATACTACTTTGTTGAATACTATTTTTATTGAATACTATTTTTATTGAATACTACTTTGTTGAATACTATTTTTATTGAATACTACTTTGTTGGTATACACATTCATAGGAGCGCAAAGATGGGTGCTGTGCATAATTGCACGTAGTGGGTCGTCCTACACCAAAATGCCAGCGCCATTTTCTGTCCCAGTCCGCCCCTGCTTATGGCAATGAACCTAAGCGCCAGAAAAAGCCAGAGTGCGTGCATGGTGTGAGTGTGGGCGTGGCCAATGGGCGAGTAAGAGAGCTGAGCAGGTTTAGTGCTGGTTCAAGGTTTAGCGATGTGAGTTGTGGCCTTACAGCAACTTAACTGTTACAGAAAAAACTTCAATGAAAAGAAGCTGCAGAGTCCAGTGGCTGCTTTAACAGGCGGGTCACTACAACAGGACTCCTCCTGAAGCGCCTGAAGAAGAGGCGCTGCCACATGAACTGTAAATTTTTTTTTTTTTTTTTTTTTTTTTTATTTCCTTCATCAAGTCCAGAATAATGCGACATGGAAGGTTTTTTTTCTGTAATCAAAAATGTGTGTTTGAAAAATAGCAGCTATGTTAGTGCCAAAAACAAGTCAAGCTGTTCACGGCCATTACAAAGCACACAGAAATTTACCATCAATCCTCGTAAATCAGAACAAGTGCTTCAGTATAATAATCCCCTCTCAGTATTTTGCTTTTGAGAGCGAAATAGATTCTCTCAAAGTGATGCATATACAATCAGGCAAAATATTAAAAGAGCCGCAAATTATTAGTCTTTATATCAATGTAGAAAGGCTGCTGTGCATGTTTAGTAAATCTCAGCTATTTGTTAAAGGCATTGTAGGGTTCGCAATGATGCAAAATGTTAATAAGTCTGAGAGTTCACCTGTATTTTTTACATATTAGCAGCAATCATAAAACAACTGCCAGCACTGTACAGTAATTTTGAATTTGGAATAATGTAATATACACAGTGGCATGTTTCCTTCATTGTGGCGTGAGTTTCCTCCAGTGTTTCCGGTGTGTGTGTGTGTGTGTGTGTGTGTGTGTGTGTTTGCCCTGTGGTGGGCTGGTGCCCTGCCTCGTGCCTGTAGTCCCCAGGATAGACTCCGAGTACGTGTAGCCCTAGTGAGTGAGTAGCCCTATTTTGTACATTACTCACTCACAAGTGAGAGAGTGAATGAGTAATGTACAAAGTGATAAAATAAAGTAGTCCCTTATAGTCACATGTGAGCACACCACAGCACAGTGTGAACAGTGTGAACTTCTCTCTCTGCATTTAACCCATTCACCATGTGAAGCAGGGGGCTGCCACCAATGAGGGGCGCTGGGGAGCAGTGTGTGGGGAGGGTCCCTTGCTCAAGGGTCCATCAGTGGTGTCACTAGCAGTTCATGAATTCAAACCCACAACCATCTGATCACAGGGCAAACTCCCTAACCACTAGGCCGCCAGGTATATTTGCTCAGCCATTGTTGGTTAACATAAGTTGACTTTTTCTTATTTCACACAGTGCAGCTTTTTGTCCCCCCATCAGTGTGTTCATAGAAGTCCCATTTGTTCATTTAATTTTTTGTCGTTCCACCCATCTTTGTTCTCTCACTACAATACACAACATGAATTATGCAGATCCATCACACAACAATTGGGAATTCTTATGACTGCTAGCCACAAGCGGCTGCTAATTGCATCTGTAGTGCTAACTAGCATTAGTGACGTAGCACTAATCTCAGCTGGTCGCCAAACTGTTATTGTTTGTTTTTGAATAATTACTCAGCTGCCATAAGAATTTTACGCAGTCCATCCTTAAGTACCCACCCCAAAGCACTTCCAGAATCAGCACAAATCATCAGTAGGGGATTTTCCTAGGCTTTAAACAAGAAAATATAGTTTTCTTTTTTAGGCTGTATGGATATGCTGAACTGATTTGCAATAACATTAAAAATACAACATTGTACTCTTAAAACACTGAGTGCTATACAGCTCTGGAAACAATAATAAAAAAAGACGACTACAGTTTATTTTAAAATCAGCATCTCTATGAGTATGACAACCATTCCATGCCAGTGTCTGTTAAATTCCTACACAAGCACCTCATTCTGCTTTATGAGGTACTGATTAGTGATCACCTGAATCGCATCTTATTTAATGAGGGAAAAATAAAAAAACACTGCTGTAATCAACACTCTCCTCTCACAATGAGACCAGGTGGATGGTAAAACCAAAGGTCTTAAAGTTCATCAAAGGTCATTTTGAACATGCTTTCTTTGAATTATGCAGGTTCTGTAAACACTGCATCATTTCTTCTATATTGATGTTTTGTCATTTCCTTTAAAATGATGCTTTAAAGAACAATATTTTTATTTGGAAATTAGGAGAAATATTGTCTGCAGTTCTTCAAAACTAACGCAAAGCTGTTCAGTTCAATACCTGCACCTAGAAAAGATACTTTTTCGCAGCGACCTCTTATTGTGTCCCAGAGCCGTATGTTCTACTTCACTAGCAGTATACACACATGCAACATGTCGTGGCGCTCTTTCCTTTAACGGTGCATTTTTGCCATATTGCCACCCCTCCTTTGATTAATCTAGCCTAATGTAGCTAATCTAGCATTTATATCTGGAAGATACTGAGCGAAGAGCAGTGAGCTACTAATCATCTCGTTGTTTGTACGGACATAAAGAAGCATTCTTTGGCACCTCTGCTCACCTTTGTCTCATCGACTCAAACCTGCACTCCAACCTGACAGCCCGCCAGCAACACACAACATCCTCAACGAACCTGCAGAGTCACAACATCATAAGACGTGATCACAAGACTTCAGACCAAACGTTATCGACTGAGAGAGAACATCAGGCAGGAGGTAGCTGGAGCTAGCCTGTGCTTGCAGGCTGCCAGGGACGTCACTGGAAAGAACGAGACAAGGACCCTCGAGCAGCTGCTCCCCGGCTGGCAGTGGCACTGACAGCTCGCAGCTTCAGCTCAGCCGACTGGCTACAGCACATCTGGGCTGCGTTCCTGTGCAGCCAACTGCCATTTGGCCACCGTCACGCTGGGCGCTCATATCTCAGAGTCTGCCGTTCCAGTCCTTTCCATCCCTTCCTTTACACACTCACAGGCACATATGCTGCCTCCGTGTGTGATCAGAACTGTCGTAAATACAAGCTCCCAACATGGGCACTGCACGGCTTTAAATGCCTTGTCCTTCATTTCGGGCCATAAATGTCAGAGAATTAGAAAAGAGCATCAGTCTGTGAAAGTGGTGTATGCATATGAGACAGTGGGGTCAGTGTGAAATGAATCATGAGAAAAACTTAAAAGATGAGACAGATCAAGCTGAGCAGAAGTGCAGCACGTTTAATATGACTGTGTGAGGGAGTGAGTGAGATTATTGATTCAACCTGGCAATTATTAGGTATGGCTTATGAGACCAGTGACAGACTAAAAAAAGACATTTATTATGGGCACACACATATACACACACAGACACACACACACAAACTTACCACAACTATAATGCTAATTCCCTATGGCATTTGTATTGTTATGTTATTGCCAACCTAACAGTGGTACACACTAAACAGTGTGTACCACTAAACAGTTTTATAAATTCAAACACTTTTGAAGCTTGGTATAGACGTATCTGCTGTAATGTATCTTACTTTTATTTGTTACAGTTACAATCATTCCTTTACTACAGACCCTGGTGCCATTTTTTTAACAACTGACAGAAACCTATTGGTGATCTCAGTCAGAAAACTTAAATGAATTTAACAGAAATTAATTGAAATAAAATTAATTACAGAGGCCCCAGTGGGTAGCGCTGTTGCCTCACACCTCCAGTGTTGAGGGTCTAAATCCAGGTCCTGGTCAGGTCAGGACTCTGTGTAGGCCAGTCAAGTTCTTTCACACTGAACTCATCCAGCCATGTCTTTATGGAACTTAGTGCACTGGGACACAGTTATGCTGGAATAGAAAAGGTTCTTCCCCAAACTGGGTCAACAAAGTTGAAAACATGGTGTTGTCCAAAACGTCTTGGTCTGCTGAAGCATTAAGATTGCCCTTCACTGGAAGTAAGGGGCCTTTCAATTCAGTAATTAAGAATTAAATAATTAAGAGGTGAGTCCCAATACTTTAGTCCATTTAATGTATCTTATGTTCAAATTTCTTTTTAAAATTTGAACATAAGATACATTCCACTCACAAAGTTTGTCTCATTATCACACTTTGGGTAATGCAGCCAATAGTGAGCAGGTTCCAAACGAGAAATCTGCTCGCTGCTGTACCCTCCTCCCCTCCCGCGGCAAGGGGCAGTTGTGTAACACGGATGTGATGCACTTCCAAATTGCGGACTGAAGTCGACGAGGGCATGTCAAAAAAATGCAGTAGCTCTAGTTTTCAAACAACTCCCCGACAACACTGAACACATATTCAGCAGCAGACAGCCTGAGATGTCAGTTATAGACATTACAGGGTCAGTACTGGCAGGTTGTTTTGAGATCCAGCCTCTTTGAGAGCTCCACCAACCATCACACACAGGAACTGAGCTTAAAAGTAGGGAGAAAAAAAAAAAAACATTTATAAAAACCTATAAGCACTGATGATGATTTTCAGCTCCTAATAGTTTCCTGTAAAGCCTAAGCATCTGGGTGGGGCCCATAAAGGAAGCCTATAGTGCACTTAATATTGACGCCACTGGAACACTGTGTCTCCCATTAAAGAATACACAGAATGATCATTCATTGATCAATCACTGGTTTATGATTCACATGTTGTGACGGATAGCAGTATATAATAAACACCTGCATGACTATACTATGGTTTTTCATGAAATAAATTGGGGTATAATCACTCTTTAACCCGCACTGAAGCGCAGCGTCAGTGGGGTCTATGGGCTGTTTCCACTGGCTTCCACAAACACATTTAGGCATGCTATGCTGTCTATCGAATGCATTCTTTCATTCGTTCACTTTCTGCATCGCTTCACCTAACCAGGGTCGCAGGGGGTGCTAGAGTCTATCCCAGCACTCACAGAGCGAAAGGCCACCTTATCAGAGCTACAATGCCGCCTTTTCGAGTACAGCTAGCATTAAATAAACAAACCGTGCCAGAGCAGAGCAGATATTTCAACTTTTAAGCTAAAAAACTCAACTGCAATATGAATCACAAGCAACACATATTGTTAACAGTTACAGTGCTAAATTATAAAGAAATTTTAGGGCATGCCATGTGTCTCAATTAGTCTTAAACCACTTATGCTACAATGACATAGTCTAGTCAGTAGCACAGAATTTTACACTGGAAAAGCATGTAAAGGCAGCAACATACCATCACTGAAATAATAATATGAACGTCTGAAAAAAAAACATATATCTTTGAAATAGCATCTTTACTGGTGGAGAAAACATTTTTCATTTTAATGTACAGCACACCGATGCAAAAAGATTTTATTCCGCAAATGTTTCAAACGTTGTAAAGAGAAAATACCTAAAATAAAAAGGGGGTGTGGTTTTGATATGGCAGCGTCAATATTCACTTCATTTCACATCGTGATAAAAGCAGAGCCTCTTGATTTCATCTCTCCTTCTCCAGCGCTTTGTTCAGTGAGTAATATTTTTAGCGCACGGTAGCTACACCTCCCACATTGAATTCTGATTATGAAGTACTTCTAACAGATTTCCACCTCGCCGGAAGAATCCAAATGAATCCTGGTTCTGGAACAGAAAGTCCTCGAGTGCATAATGGAGCCTCCTTTTCCGAAGAATAAACGACTTCACTCCAGCGAAACGAGGACTGGCAGGGACACTTGGGTTTCAAGGTTCATTTCACCATAAACATGATGAACTGTTCTTTTTTTTTTATGATTTCTCGTTCGCCTCCGTTTTCACTTTCTTTTTATGGATTTTTTTTTTTTGTTGCACTACTCATTTACTCACCCTTTAAATAAGGTGGCGACTTTCCCGTTTAAACTGTTTTACTTCTACTCCTTCTACTTCTTACGGTTGCTGGAGTCGGCAGAAATGTCACTGTCAGGCCTTTAATGAGGAATAGGGGGGATTTGATACTCCCCTATTAGAGCTGTGATTAATTTCAAATACAGAGGGGCTGCGTAACCTTTGCTGCAAGGCATAACGTAGAGGCATTATTCTGTCATTCTCAGAGACCAGATTCAGCTATGCAATAGTGGCGCGCACACACACACACACACACGCTCCAAATCATAACTAGAGCACAACAGCAGCAGACGACAAAGACTTTTGTAATGACAAACTCCCACTGACAGCTTCTGCAGTCGATTCCATCAGAGACAGACCATTGGCTGCTCGCGCTCCTCCGGAGCTCGCGTCTGCTGTCAATAACTCCAGAAGAGCCGCAAAAAAAGAGGCTTGGAATTCTCAGCATGCGGCGGCTGCATTAGATAGGACTGGGACTGCGCGGTTGAGAATTCAATCTGACTTCCGCTGATGGCCTGAAGCTTTGCTTGTCTTTTGCGGGGAGTATTTACTCTTGCATTGTGTTGTAGTTTTTAAACTGTTTGCTATTTGCACAGACTCACTGATTGCTAATACGGCACTTGTTTTCTCTTCTCTAACTGTCAGCACACACAGCAAATGGTGTGGAACTGGTTTAAAGAAAGTATGTGTGCGTAGGGGGGGGGGGCGAAAGAGAAGGGATGGGGTGTAAGGAGAGATAGAGGGAGTGGGAAAGAAGTAGAGAAGAGTAAGAGAGAAGAAACTAGGCAAGAGAGAAACAGGAAACTGTATTAATAGAAATGGAAGAGGAGTGAAAGAAGAGAGAGAGAGAGAGAGAGAGAGAGAGAGAGAGAGAGAGAGAGAGAGAGAGAGAGAAGGAATGTGGAAGGAGAAGAGCGAGAAGAAGGAGGAGGGAGAGAGAACAAAGGAAGAGAGAGGGAAAGAGGGATAGAAGGAATGAGGAGGGGAGAAGAGAGAGGGAGCGAGAGAAATGAGATAGAAGAGAAGAAGGGATGAGAGATAGAGAAGAAACTGTGAAAAAAGGGAGAAATGAAGTGTGACAAGGGAGGGGATGGAAAGAGAGAGGGAGAGAGAAGGAAAGAGTGTCCAGAAGGAATGAGGAATGGAAAGAAGACAATGAAAAGAAACTGTGTGAAACAAAGGGAAAGAGTGAGAGAAAGGGAAAAGAGATAAAGCAAATGAGAGAAGAAGGAAAGGAGAGAGAGGAAACTGTGGGTTTAGAGTAAGTAATATGAGAGAGAGAGAAAGAGAGGGAGAGAGAGAGAGAGAGAGAGAGAGAAGGAATGTGCAAAGAGAATGAGAAAAAGGAAGGGGGAGAGAGGGAGAAGAAACCGGGTGAGAGAAAGGGAGAAATTAAGCTTGACAGAGGAGAGGATGAAAAGAGAGAGGGAGAGAGAAGGAAGGAGTGTCCCGAAGGAATGAGGAATGGAGAAGAGAGCACGAAAGAGAGAGAGGAGAAAGAAAAGAAACTGGGTGAGACAAAGGAAGAGAAAAAGAACAGAGAAAAAAAGAAAGAGTGAGAGAAAGGGAAAGGAGAGCCAGAAAGGAAGAGAAGAAGGAAAGGAAAGAGAAGAAACTGGGGGTATATAAAAAATGAATAAGTAATGAGAGAGAGAGAGAGAGAGAGAGAGAGAGAGAGAGAGAGAGAGAGAGAGAGAGAGAGAGAGAGAGAGAGAGAGAGAGAATGCCAGTGCAGAGATGATGAAGTAGTAAGGTACAGCACGCTGCCTGGTCTCCCTCTGCTTGTGTATTTGGCTCACACTGCAGGAGGTGGAGTGTTTTACACAATCCAGAAGTCCTGTTGAAATCAGCTATGAAGGGTCTTGGAGCCGAAGAAAGCTGTAAGACCCTGCTGTTGGGACACACACACACACGTACGCACATACACGTTAACACATTCTCTTATTGATGTTGAGATCACACTCTTGCGTTTATTTGTTTACTGTAAAAGTTGCACAAAGTCCCACGATTCGTGATCTTGGAACGGTACATATGCCTGGAACACCTGCTGAGCCTGCACTCGTATATAGTTAATAGTCAATGGCACATCACACTGCAACGGCAGCCTCGCGCGCCTGAAATAAATGCTTTTTCTTCTTTGTCTTGTAGACTCAGGCTATTGTTACTGCATTACTGATTCCCTTTGATTGGACCCATAGCTGCTTCCAAAGTAACTCTGCAGAAGACATCCTGGTGTGAGAGTAATTGAATGTGGAGGGGATAATGAATGATAAATACACCGCAGAACCACCCCAGACTCCACAGAGAGAGACGGACAGTGATGTGCAGAGTGCCCACACACACACACGCGCACACACACACATGGCAATATCATCTTTAGGAAGGACAGATCCTCCATCTTGGTTCATTATATGGAGGCCCAACAGATGGGCCATGTGTGTGTTGCCTTGCTTTAATGGCATGATTTGCTCAACATCGTCATGCAGCCAGCAGAGCTAGCACTAAACCACAAACCCATCCACCCACTCACCCACCCTCCCACACACACACACACACACACACTTCACTGTGCAAGTCCATCATTCTGCCACACCGCACCCCACTGTCAATGATTAATGCATCTGCTCTAATATGATGGATTAATGCTACATTGTGTATCTGTGTACATGTGAGTGTGTGTGTGTGAGTGTGTGTGTGAGAGTGTGTGTGTGTGTGTGTGAGTGTGTGTGTGTGAGTTTAGTGTGATTTAGTTCCGGATGGACTGTGTACGTGTGAGTGTATGTGTGTTGGTGGGGTGTGTGTGTGTGTGTGTTGGTGGTGTGAGTGTGTGTGTGTGTGTCTGTTTTGGTGTGTGTGTGTGTGTCTGTTTTGGTGTGTGTGTGTGTGTGTCTGTT
>JBBIGA010037227.1:0-13572 GCA_037576975.1 Alestes dentex | reverse complement strand
GATGGTGAGCTGGAAAACATGGAGTGGCCAGAAGTCTCCAGACTTAAACCCCACCGAGCTGCTTTAGGATGAACTGGGCAGAAGAGTGAAAGCAAAGCAACCTATAAGTGCTGCACACTTATGGGAACTTCTGCAACATAGTTGGGAAGAACTTTCTACAGAATGAACAATGAGACATTGACCCGCTTGAATTTCAATACAAACAGAACAATTGGGGTGTTCTAAAACTTTTGACCGGTAGTGTAGATATCCTTATTATACTCTTATTATCTGCTTGTTGGCCCTCCAACTGGAGGATTGCATGAGTAAAATATAAAGAGATAGGATACACACCATTCACAAGATGTTTTTTTTCTTCTTGCACTCACTCTCTCATACTAAAATGACTGCCCACAGTGGTGAAATTTTGTTTATTTTTATAGCTCAGAGTAAGTCATAAAGAGTCCTAAATCAAGTCAGCACCAGTTTAATGCAGAGTTGGATGTGGTTTGAGAGAAGATACAGGAGAGATTTTACTAAAATTATTTAGGTAACTACTGTGATGGGCTGCCGCCCCACACAGGATGACCCTAGTAAGGATTAAGTGGTTACCAAAAATGAATGAATGAAAGGATTTAGGTAAATACTGAGTTCTGATGTTGCTGACAACATAAGCAAAGTTTGGACTGCAGACCTGTCTGTGGTTGTTGGACTACAGTGGAAAATCTTTTCACTGTTATTAAGTGAGAACAACAGAAAAAGTGAGGAAACATCTAAATTCAGTAATTCAGTGAGGTAATGCTTCAGTACAATTTCCAACAGGTGTGTTTTTCACATTTTCACTCTCTAGATTGGTAGCTGTATGCAGATATTACATAGTTGTAATATCTGCAAAAAGACTCAAAAATGTCAAGCATGCATTATTATTAGGATTGTAAAGCTAAAAAAATAATTTGTCTGCCTCTCATAATCTCAAAGAGGGACTAATCTAACTCTCGGTCAGGCATCTGCTTACACCTATTTGCATGTGCATGGAGTGGGTTTTTGACCTGCACCCGCTGCCTTTATGCTGATCTCTCTGACAGCCAGCAGCACCCTGTCATCTCCTATAGCCCTCACCCAAAACTGTGGTGCAGGCGAAGCCTGTGACACACACCTCCAGATGGCCAGAGAGTATGGGGTGGACACACATCAGAGAAGAAAGAAGGACACGGGGAGGGAGAGTGATGGAAGAGTGGGAGAAGTGCTTGAAAAAGAGAGGATGATGATTGTGACGTCTGCTAAAATGATAGGCTGTCTATTTAGAAAGCTCTCAGAATGAATATGTACCTGAGGGGCATAACTTCACTGTCAGAGCAAAACCCTCCATCACTGAAATGGTAACTTCACAGGAGACAGAAAAACATGTTCTTAACATTTTATTGTACATTTAATATAACGAGATTTTATTCCAAGCAGTTATTGATCTACTCATTATGAGAGCTCATTTGTTAAAAAAACATTCAAAAGTGTGTGCGCATGTTTTTACTGTTATTTAAGTGTTGTATTCTTTGTATACATTGTTGTTAAATTCAGTTCCATTTACTTACATGTTTCCTTTTGCATTTATCTTGCCCGGTATGTGTCTAAGCAGAAGAGAGCTTCATGCACCCTGCTATATCCTAGTCTTTTGCTCTCTGTTTTTTTCTTTTTAAGGTTATCCCACAGCTTCATTGCCTTAAGGATATTTATTCCCAGTAAGACATGGATCCATATACCTGCATAGTTACTCTTCTAAAATGTACATACACTTTCTGTTGTAAAAGAATTGTTATCCCTTATATTCTAGATAATAACTGGGTATATGTGAGTCACAAACTCTACTTGGTACTTGGTAATTCTTTTGAGTCATGATAGTAAGTTCCATTATTCTTTGGGATGAAATGATAGTAAGTTATCAGACAGTGTAGCCAAATTACACTTATACTTGCAAAAGTATTTGGAGCAATTATTAACAAATTTGCAAATGTCTCATGTTAAATCAGTAAAGTAAATCAGAAAAAGGTACTATATGGGCAAGCAAAAGGGGTAAAAATGCAGCACGAAAAGTGTCTTACATAGCAACGATTCTTACAATGATTTTACTGGGTCTTTGTTATTACTTTCCAGCCAAGATGTGGGAGTGTTTTTCTACTTACTACCTTGTCATTCTATACTATTGTCCAATTATGAGGTTTAGTGCAAACTTTCTTCATGTAATAGGTAGAACCTGTTATGTGTTCCAGGATAATCTAGTCAGACATCTTGGTATTTAACTTAATTTCACACAAAGTATGGACTACTTTGGGATTTGTACCACACACTTGACAGATAATACCTAGAACATGTTGGACATTTTAGTGTAGTTTAGTTAAACTGTCTTGTAACTTACAGCCATGTTATTCAGAATAATTACTCAATACTTCAAATTTTGTATCTCACATTGACCCAGTTAATACTTAGACCTTAAGGGACTGTAAACAACAGTATAAACAGTGAACTTTATTCTACTTACTAGACTGTGATTCTGCCATTAAACCATTAGATAAAGGCTAGGCAAAAAAAACTGGAAGAACTGCAAGCCAAAAACACTATTAACAAAGAAGAATATAAAACCTTTTGTTCTGTGCACCTATAAGAAAAAAGTGTAACTTTTTGGAAAAGAAGGGTCTAAAGCTAATACAACCTTCCACAATAAGAATAACACATCAGCAGTCAAATATGGTGGTGGTAGTGTGATGCTTTGTTTTTTCAGGGCCTAGACTAAAGTAAAGTGGCCCCTTATAGTCCCATGTGAACACACAACTGCACAGTGAACAATATGAAAGTCTTTCTCTGCATTTATCCCATTCATCAAGTGAAGCAGTGGGCTGCCACCAATAAGGGCCACCCAGGGAACTGTATGTGGGTGATGGTACCTTGCTCAAGGACACCTCAGTGGTGCCACTAGCAGTCCTGGGATTCGAACCCATAACCTTCTAATCCCTAACCACTAGGCCACCAGCTGCCCCTGCTTGCCATAACTGATCGAACCACGAATTCTGTTCTCTACCAGAAAATCCTGCAATCAGGATGGAAAGAGCAGCTGGGTTAAGCAGCAAAAGCACAATAGCAAGTCCACCTCAAAACAAAACTACGGTTCTGGAATGACCTTCTAAAAGTCCTTGCTGTCCATGCTGCGGCAGGACCTTAAACAGGCAGTTAATGCTGCATAGACCTGAAATGTGGCTAAATTATAGTAATTCTGCAAAGTAGAGTAAAAAAAATACCTCCGAAGTCATGTGAAAGTCTTGTCTCCAGTTACAGGAAGCATTTAGCTGCTAAAGTTACAATCGCTTATTAAATCATTATGTAATTTTTTTTCTCAAGGACTTTTTCTTTAATACATCAAATGATCATTTAAAACTGTATTTGCTCGTGTTCTCCTTATCTTTTTGTTTTAGGACCTGAAAATATTGGTAACACATCAGTGAAGGACTAATATTCATAAGCATACAAGGCACATACATATGCCTTTCAAAACAACTGACATAAATCAACATAACGTTTATAAAGGCTTATTCCAATAATGCCAGTTGTCATAACATTTTCAAAAGTGAAATTATGTCATAATTGACTAAAGCTGCCTCTTATGCTTGCTGGAAAAAAGCCTTTATACTTGTTTATGTAGGCTTTTGTCAGTTGTCATGACAGGATTATGTATGTGTTTTGTACCCTTATGAATACTGGTGTTCAAGAAAGTGTTACCAAACTGTTTATAGTGACAAATATGCACAAATACAAGACACCATCCCTTTTACAGCAATGTAAGTAAGTAAAGAAATAAACACTCTCACAGAGAGTCAAATGTTTTCCTATTAAGTAGCACAAGCGGATGGGGTAAAGCCTGGTTGAAGCATGAATTAGATCTCAGAAAAACGTTTATAATCATAATGACGTCTTTAGATGTTTGTGATGCTTCTGCCTTGTAGAGAGAATGTAAAGATGCTGTGTGGATGTCTGTGCTCCATCCTGAGAGGAGCCATTCATTCTTGGTGGCAGGGCATACATGACAGTAAGTATTTACTGAAAGCATGAAAAGACTTTCACTTTCAAGTGTTTGGATTATCACTGGCAGTTAGACTACAGTGAAGGAGCTAAAGGCCACAACCTTACACTTGCATGAGCACCATCTCACATGCTGTGAGAGATTTTTCACTTTCCTGCAAGAAATACACAAAAAGCTTTATCGGGGAAAACCATGAGGAGAAAAGCAGTTTACTGTTTACTGGAGATAGTGCTGAAGTGTTATCTGCTTTGAAAGTATTTACTGGAGGAATTTCATGATACAGTTTCTTCTGATGGCCATATCACTTTACTAGCAGATAACAGGGTACCTCTTTCTGTGCATCACAGTTCTTAAATCAGTCAGAAAACGAAAGTGGTTCTGGACTAGAACTTTGTCATAGAATCTGCTGCCTCCAATCTAGGACATCTGGTGTGGGTGGTATTTCAGCTGAACTCAACAAAATTTTGGATTGATTAAGGATGCTCTTATCTGTTATTCTGATGAGGTTGGCAAATTCACTACGACACGGCAAGAAAGCCTGGTTTCTGCAATTTTTTACAGTGCTTAACACTCTCAGTGAAGGCCCAGTTAACTGGTAAAAACAGAAAAATAATTTTCCTGACTAAATAAACACACCAACCAAACATACATCAAGTTCAGTCATTATACGCTTGAAATATACATGCTACACTCTCCAGTATGGCTTTGGAGCATTTTTATTCTAAAACCTTGACTAAAGGAACATTGTACTTAAACACTAATTTCTCTCCATAGTCTTCCTGCACTAAAGCAAAATAACCCTTGTAAGAACCCAGCTAACTGAAATCAAACTAAAATAAAGTGACAGTGAAACAGGAAGCTGCCCTGTTCAAAATGGGTTAAATGTGTAAAAAATGAAACGAAGGGTTTAATGACAGTTGAACTTTTAGTCCAAACCCATCCTAAGGTCTTCCAGACCCAAGCTCAGTAAAATGTTGTCAACCACACAGATTTAAGATTCACAAGTCTTTATTTGTCACATGCATAGTTATACAAGTACAACACGAAGTGAAATGCATCCTGAACCACTCCTTTCATAACTGTGCAAACATTATACAATTTTAAATTAAACACAAATCTGGACATTTCTAAAACAAATAAAAATAAAATAAGTGCAAGTAAAGTAGAAAGAAGTATAAAAATAAGTACAATTTTAGATTGTATAAAAATTTAGAAACACAAATCTGAAAATTTCTGTATCTGAAAATTTCTAAAACACAAATCTAAAAAAAAGTAAAACAGCTTAAACATGGAGTAACACAAGTTTGAGGCAAAATTTGTAAGCTAAATTTGAGGGTTTTTTTTTTTTATTATAAGTGTAGCAGCAGTCTGTCAGATTTACATGTGTACAATGCGGAAATGTGATGTTAAAGTGCATTGTGCTATGTTAGCACAGCAATGATCCAAGCAGAGTGACCAGAGTACTATAAACAAAGTAGTGTAATTTAACAGTGTAGCAGCATATGATGTAATAATAAGTCATGAAGACAGGTATGAAATATGACAATAAATGATATGAAATATAACAATGAAATGAGGAATATGAATATGAAATGAGGTGCTGTATCAGTCCCTTAAGGTAATGCTATGAGGGAAGGGGGCATTTTCTGATTTAGGACTTGAATGGCCTGAGGATGGAAGCTCCTCTTGAGTACCTCTGTTTTGGCCATGATAGTACAGAACCTTCTGCCTGATTGCAGAAGTTGAAACGGTCTATTACTGGAGTGGGATGAGTCCTTTAAGATCTGAGTTGCTCTAGACCAGTGATCGTCAACTGGCGGCCCACAGGCCACAACCGGCCCGCCAGAGCTTTCCATCCGGCCCCCCAATGGAAAATGAATGGACGTCTATGGAGCTAGATGGTTAAATTCACCCACGAAGTGTTCTGAGAGTGGGAGTTCTTATATTAAAATTTCTAGTTCCTACATTTATTTTTTTTCTAAATCAAATGAAACAAGCCTTCAATCTGGCAGTAATCTGCCGGTCATGGCATGTGCACTTCCGGGTTCACTAAGTGCACATGGAAATGACTTTCAGCTGTACCGAGTTAAGACTGATATGTGTGTGTACATAAGAAAGCCAAAACAGATGCTTCAGCGCGAATCTTTGTTTATCTTCTCTGAGGACAGTGGACTAACCTGCCTTATTCTGAGTTTTTGATTTTCCACTGGAACTCTGTTGATGACGAAGGACCTGTAGTCTCGCTGCTGTTTCTTTCTGAAGTCCACCACCAACTCCTTAGTTTTGCAGACATTCAGCTGAAGGCGGTTGTCCTGACACAATGATGCCAAGTTCTTCACCTCGTCCATGTCAGAGACACACCTACCCACCCTAACCACCTGAGATCTGCCAGTGTGGAAGTCCAACACCCATGCACACAAACGACTGTTGATTCCTAGATCCCTCAGTTTTGTGAACAGTCTACCAGGCACTATTGTGTTGAATGCTGAACTGTGGTCTACAAACAGCAATCTCACATAGTTAACCTGTTTCTTGTCCACATGGCTGAGAGTGGTGTGCAGAACGTAGGAGATGGCGTCCTCTGTGGATCTGTTGGGTCGGTAGGTGAACTGGAGCGGGTCTGTGGTGCTAGTTATGGAGGAGGAGATAATGTTCTTCAACAGCCTCTCAACCGCCTTCATGACCACCGAAGTCAATGCAACTGTCTGGTAGTCGTTCAAGCACGAGGGCTTGTTGTTCTTGGGCACAGGGACGATGGTGGATCTTTTAAAGCATGTGGGGACCACAGACTTTGCCAGGGACTCTGTCACTGTGGTGTCCTTGGCTTTGTAGTCTGTGATGGTGCACAGACTTGCCACATGCTCTGTGTGTCGCCCTGGTGAAAGTGAGACTCCACTCACTCCCGATACCTATGTTTAGCGTCTATCACCGAACGCAGTATGACGCTGATTTGTATGTTCTCATATTGCCCCAGCCTAGCACATTTTTGAAAAGTTCAGTCTGAACCTAACTGAATCTGACTTTACTTACAAACTTTACTTTACTTTGACTTTACTTACCTAGTATGTTAGAACAAGACCATCCTGATTTTACTGTATTTGACTTAATCTTTCAATAATTTGTTAAATGACAGAATCTATCAATGCATTAAGAATGCTTAATACTAGGGAAAGTATTTGATTTAGATAAATATTTAACACTGAATACTGATGGACGCTATATTTATAAACTAAAACCGTATCCACTGAAGTCTACAGCCAGCAGAGTCCTGCCTGTATCATTGCTCCTGAGACACAGCAGGTGTTCTCCAGCAGGTGCTCTGAGTCTGAACTGCTAATGCACTCTTGGCAACAGAGAGCACGGTGGCACTGAGGTCAGACAGGAAAGGGCCATCAGGCCACCTGAGACTCTGGCAGTGGTCACTGGGACACCATGCTTCTCTCATTATGCAGCGTATAGTCTGTGGCCTGGGTAAGACTGGCAAGCAAGCCAAGACAGCAGGTCTGGAGCAGAGGGTGAAGGAAAGCAGATGATATGGGTCCAGGCACACCAGAGAAGAAAAATCTGTGAATACTCAGAAGTTTCATGATAATCTCTTAACAAATAAAGGTGCCAAAAAGGACTCTTTGGAGCAACATTATAGAAGGACCTCACTTTTGGAACCTTTCAATAGATCGGTTTTAAAAACCTATTTTCATAAAAGGGCTCCTTCACTGAGAAGGACTTTTTAGACAAGCAAAGAACATTTTTTGTGCTTTAAAAAGATTAAAATTGGTTTGTCTTGGTTCAGTATATAACCATTACCTTTAGTAAAAAATCCATGAAGAACCACTTTTTAAAAGGGCATAGAACTGTATATCCAAGCAATAAACCATTTAAGAAACTTCACTGCATGTCAAAAAATCAAAGGTGTCACTGTGACCTACAGCCAGGTTTAGGACAACATGATAATCTAAAGCCAGGTTTAAAAAATTGAGGCCTATCCTTCAAATCATGCCAAGTCACTAAAATTACCAAATATCTTCACGGGTGCTATTTGAAGGATCATCTATTCATAGAAAGCAAATCAAAAATATGACTTTAACTTTTGAATACAGGTAATTTTGATTTGCCTCTCCCAAAATGGAATAAATGCTAGTTTTACCCGCACATGTTAAAGCATAACAAAAATGTAACAGTTTCCAGTCTAAATTTCATAATGATTAATTCTTGAATATAAACTCTGAACTGCGTAATTACTGTGACTTGTTTTCTAACTTGAGCCTTTGTCCTTGAATGTCAGGGGTAGAAGAGAGAAAAATGCACTAAATTCCTACATCAGGGAAAATTGGCTTTAGTGTATTCTATCCCTAAAGGGGAATGAGGTAGAGATAAGAAGCGAGAGGCAGTGCAGGAAGAGAAAAGAGTGGTAGGTTTGCTGCAACTCATTGAGATGAAAGAGATGGAGTGATATGTAATAGAAAGATTGAGTGTGACAGAATGAGTGATAAGTGGAAGGGGGGGCAACATAAAATATGAAAACATTTCAATATAAAAGCAAATACACACTTCAGAAGCACTCTTCTGTCCTTGATTTTGGTATGCAAATGGATAGTAAATGGAAGTAACATTTCATGTGCAGCTCTTACTTTGTTTTTTATTAATTTATATACTCAGTATACAGAATATACTGCAATGGTGACATATACAACAATGTGCAAAAGACACATTCTAAAAAATGATCTGAAAATCTAGTTCATTTGTTACAAAGAGCCCCTGCTAACATTAAAATAACTACAAATAAACACAATGAGAATTGATGTCAGTGAGTGTGTTGTTCCTCTCCTCGAGGAAGTTCTGTATTTACAAATACCATACTTAATAACTAAATATTAATAACCTCACTCAAATAAAAAAAACTATTGTATTTTGTTTTTTTTTTTACTGACAAAAACATAGTTAATGCAAAGATGAATATTTTTTCATTACAATGGTTTGTATTAATTTGTTGAATACAATATTACACCTAAATACAACATTATGATATATATAAAATTACATTTTTGTGAGATGAATGAACAAGCTTTAAAAGGCCAAATGCTAAAAAGCCACATTTGAAAAACTGCAATGAAACCTGAGTGTGTCACGGAACAAAAGAACACTACCATGTCACCCGTGTAGCGTGAAGGATAAACCCGGTCACGGAGCAGCGCGAGAGAGTAGGTGGTTCACGCAGTTGTTCTAAGAGTGCTCTGCACAGAGTAAAGATTCCCACCGGAATCAACACTCTCACACACACACAAGGTATGGAAGTGAGTACTCACAGTCCCAAGAAGAGATGACTACAGGTTGAGGGTGAAGACTCAATGACTGAGCAGATACCACCTGCTTACCTGGCCCTTTTATACCATGTGACACTCTCATTTCCGGTCCCTCCTGCGTGTCATGTGACCCATGTGTGTGACAGTATCCCCCCTCCAGGACCGTCACCAGACGGACCCGGACGTGAGGATATCCACTGACAGTAGTCCTGAATCAAGGACGAATCCAAGATAAACCGACCAGGAACCCAAGAACACTCCTCAGGACCATAGCCCTCCCAGTCGACCAGGGGCTGGGCACCGCGGCTGCTATGGTGTGAATCAAGGATCCGCGGACATTATACACAGGACCGCCGTCCACAGTGCGTGGGGGCAGGAGCTTGAGGCTGTAGGGGAGAAAAATAAACAGGCTTTAACTGAGAAGCATGAAGTATAGGATGGACCCAGAGCACGGCAGGCAGCTGGAGTCTGAAGGTGACAGGGTTTATCCTATGTGTTATTCTGAAAAACAATCTATCATCTTCCCAGATGACTGTCTGGCCATCGGACTCTGGCAGTACAGTAATAAAATCCAGAGCAATGTGCGACCAGGGTCTTCGTGGTACTGGCAGTGGTTGTAAATCTTCAGTTGTGTGCTGGTTCACAGTCTTCGCCCTGGCACATCGCACACGCCTGGACGAAGGTCTTGATATCTTTGGCCATAGAAGGCCACCAGAATGCCCTTCTTATGAAATCGGAGGTCCGTGCCACCCCAGCGTGGCCGGTGAGACGAGAGGAGTGACCCCACTAGAGGGCACAAAAAGTTGTCCAGACGGTGTTTCTGATGATGGGAGATGCAAGGCGTGCACCTGGTGGACGCGATCCTCCAGCTCCCATTGAAGAGGAGACATGATGATGCTAGATGGTAGGACAGGCGCAGGATCTGTCCGGGGGGCTTCAGCCTCATGTTGGCAAGATAAGGCATCAGCCTTGGATAGGTGGGAATTGAAGTGCTCAAAAAGAGCCACTCTTCCAAGGCCCACTTGATGGCCAATAGCTCACGGTCCCCTACACCGTATTGGCGCTGAGTGGAATTAAATTTCCTGGAGAAGAAATTGCAGGGAGCCTCCAGCTTCTGAGGATCCATGGCCACCTGTGGGGTTATCACAAAACCCAAGAATGTGGTGGAACGGTGGTGGAAAGTGCATTTCTCCAACTTGCAGAAAAGTTGGTGGGCCAGCAACCTCTACAGGACCGCCCTCACATGGTAGACATGCTCTTCTGAGGTCCTAGAGTAGATGAGTAGGTCATCCAGATAGACGAATGCCCAATGGCCCAGCATGTCCTGCAGGACATCATTGATGAGTTGTTGAATAACTGCGGGACTATTGCATAATTCAAAGGGCATAACCATGGTCTTGTCATACCCAGTCTGTGTTATGAAAGCCATCTTCAATTCATCGTGGTGCGAACCAGATTACAAGCGCTCCAAAGGTCCAGCTTGGTCTCAAGGTCGACTTTGGGGGCCTCGGACTACCCCAAGCATGTCCCGGCCTTCGCATGGAGACATAACTCCTGACAGGTCGGACCCCACTGAAGAATCCAGCATTGCAAACAAGTGACAAAAAATGATGAGTTCATGGTGATTAGAAATAATGAGGGATAAAGGGACTGTTTGATACTGAATGGGGCTTTTAGATAGGACCCGACCATCAATGGTGGTGATAATAATAGGGCATGATTACGCTTCTAATCCCACACCCTACTGGGCAGCAAAAACCTGATTGATGAAATTCCCAGCAGCGCCCGAATCAATGAACGCCGTGGTTCCGATCAGTCGGTGGCCCAGTTGAATGTGGGTCTGAAGGGTTAAACGAGAAACGGAGGGTAAGGTGGATGAAATCACCAATGGACCAGATGAGAGCCACCCCCATTCACCTGGTCTGTCTGTTTCCCGGACGGAGGGGACAGGTGGCAAGATGGTGTTTGGGGGAGGCACAATAGGCTCACAGACCTTCGCGATAGTGCCTGTCCCGCTCGTCAGCCGGCAGAGAAACATGCCCTAACTGCATGGGTTCCTCTCCGACCACTGGAGAAGGAGGTGGACTACCGACTAAAGATGAAATCTCTCCCAGTGACGCGCTGGCTGGAGCAGGAGGCCGAGAGCGAGGAGGCACAGGTGGCTGGGTCTGAGGAGCTGGCCTTGGGGACTTGCGCAGAGCTTGGTTGAGAGCCAACACGTCCCGACCCATCCTGTCGATCACAGCCGCCTGCTGTGTCACGGAGTCACACAACGCGGCGAACTCCACCGGGTTTACAGAAGGCTCAGTCATTCTGTCATGGAACAAAAGAACACTACCATGTCACCCGTGTAGCGTGAAGGATAAACCCGGTCATGGAGTAGCGCGAGAGAGTAGGTGGTTCACGCAGTTGTTCTAAGAGTGCTCAGAGTAAAGATTTCCACCGGAATCAACACTCTAACACACACACAAGGTATGGAAGTGAGTATTCACAGTCCCAAGAAGAGATGACAGCAGGTTGAGGGTGAAGACTCAATGACTGAGCAGATACCACCTGCTTACCTGGCCCTTTTATACCATGTGACATGCTCATTTCCGGTCCCTCCTGCATGTCACATGACCCGTGTGTGTGACATGCAGGAGTGTGTAAGAAAGAAATTTGCAAGAAAATAAATTATTTTAAAGAGCAAACAATTAGAAAAATAAAAGTGATTTTTTGGATCTATAGTACTTCTCAACAGGCCAACTTCTGGTCAGCTTAGCCAAAGCAAATCAAAATGATGTGAATTTACACAATGGAATCAAAAAGACTTAAACAATGTTTTGCTTTTGGTAATCTTCAAAACCAAACTGAAGAGAAGGAAACACAACTTGCCAGTATGATTTTACGCCTTTAATGTCATTTAGCGACAAATAGATACAAGTAAATGGCATAATTAGCTGACATCCAATCAGGTGCTTCTACAATTAATTATTATTTACAGGCTTTCTATAATGACTCTAAATCCCTTTTTCATGATGCATGCAGTTGTTCAGAGGTCTAGAAATACTCAGAGAAGCATATTATGGGGTCATTTATCATGATAAAGCATATTGTCACTATCAGAACAAAACCCTGTATATAGTTCTATCATCCCGCCCTATATGGAACACACTGCATCCAAAAACAAAAATACATGTTTTGGCCCTCAGAGTTTGTGAGTTCTGCCGAGAGAAGGTGAAGACATAACTGAGAACATTTCATGGAGTAAGCTCTCCACAGTAAGATGTATGCAGTTTATGCTGCACATGCAGTTAATAACAATGATGTGGTTCCTTAAATAATTGCTATTGCTGTATAAATCATTATTACAATACACAGCAGACAGGAACAAATCAATAAAGTCAACACTGAGGTTAAACTACATCACCACTCTGAATATTCATTTCTCCAAAGCCTGACAATGTTAATGAAGACGACACTGAGTACGGGGCAAGAGGAATACTCCCATGAGTGCTATAATAGGTCTGGTTTAAGGTCTGCTTCACTGTTTTTCAACTTAAACCACTACATCTGTCGCATCTATAGCATGTGTTTGATCACAACAAATATGAAATAACTTGGTCCGCAGAAAACTTCTGGTATGTCTGTGTTCAGAAAACCCACGCGCTTGTATCTCATAATAGAAGTCAATGGGTAGATGCCGAATCAACTGCCCACTGGAATCCATTTGAAAGTTGAGTCAATGGAGTATAGAGAAATTACTGTCCATATGTACTGTTTGCCATGCATGCAGCAGATACAGATTTGGAGTGGAGGAGGAATAGCATAAGCTAACACAAAATAGCAGACAGTACAAGTGGTGGCCAAGTCCTGCAGATCGCTGTGATGAGGTGCTGGGGTATTGGCCGGAGTGAAGGCTGAGGGACTATGTGTAAATCCTCACTGCTCTGATGCACAGTCTAAGACCAGCCTGCCATACTTCACACTGACTGGACAAGTGCACAGGCCCAGGGCTTATGCTAAGACAGCAAGAGCAAATTTATGACTATGGTAAGTTCAGCAGGGAAGTGTGGCCACACTAGCTGGATTGCATGCTAGTTGTAAGATTACCGGGGTTTTAGGCAGTTGATATATAGTATCAGTCAAAAATCTGGAAACAAACACTACAACGCTTCTCCACAGTTTTACTATTATTCACATTTTAGAACAGTCGAGAGGACTATGATAGATAGATAGATAGATAGA
>JBBIGA010037200.1:0-13573 GCA_037576975.1 Alestes dentex | reverse complement strand
GAGTTCCAGCCACTCAGCATTCAGCACCACCAGTATACTGATCACCGCCTGATCATCTGGAATCACCTGCTCCTGGTCCTTCACTGGTTCAGGCCTTAAGTTAGATGGTGTTCGCTCTGCTTGAATGATTCATATGTAGGTCGCTGTGTGTCTTAACAAAGTCTGGATCTCTGGAAGCACAATGTGAAGAAATGAAGGGTGGTACTCGTACTTGTTAAACGTCAACAAGACGTTACACTTGTCTTGTTTGTCCTGCAGGAGGCGGGGAGATACCCAGCCTATCAGGAGATGGTGGCGGAGTACACATGGATGGACAAACGTAAGAACCTTTTTTAATTTTGTACATCTTGGGTCATTACTGTCATTTTGTTAAACGTTTTAAATGTTTTGTTGTATGGATTAACAGTTTTTCAGCCATATCAGTGAACTACAAGAGAGAAATAAGTAATAGTATTAACAATTAGTGATTTTATAAAATTACAATGTGCTTTTGTTGAGACTGTTTTATCAGAATCAGAATCAGCAAATGTTATTGATCCTGGAGGAAACTGCGTATGTTACAACTGCACACAGAGACACAAAGACAAGAACAATATAAAATAGAACGTCTAAATAAATCTAATAAAAACTCTAAAGAAAATGCTCAGTATGAAATACACTATACTATATACACAAATACTGGGTTTAAATACCATAGATAAATAACTTACAGTTAAGAGAACTACTGATAACACAAATAGTGGTTAGGAGTCTGTTACTGCTGTAGTAGCGATCAGGAGTAGATCAGTAATATTGATATAAGAAGTGAAATGTCACATGGTAAGATATCGCACATAATTACATGATTTAGCACCTGATAATAAAATTGCACATGAAATTCCTTCATTTGTGGTCATCTATCCATTTTTTCTTTCAGGGAGCAGTAAAATGTACCATTCCTCCTCTCAGGGGTCGGACTCGCAGTCCTCCGCCTCCTCTCTGTCCTCTGGGACTCCTCTAACCTCCATCGCTGGACTCTCTCAGGCCACGCTGCCTCTCTGCCTGCCCTTTGGATCCCAGATGACTGACCTGTCCAGCTTCATCGAGAGCCAGTTCTCCCAGGACCAGGCTGAGGGAGCTTTTCACTCAGAGCGAGTGGAGACGAGCTTAACCAGGGGCCCCACTGAGCTCCTGCAGGACTCGGCCATCCGAAATGAGGGAGGAGGAGGAGAGGAGTTGAAAGAAGGGAGAAAAACGTCTCTCCTGATGGCCCTCAGCAGGCCCAGTCCCCCCATCCGCAGGACGCAGAGCCACATGACTGTATCAGGTCAGATCTACAATACTGTGCAGTCTTAGACACCTGAGAAAAACAGTTAGTATTAAAACACACATATTACAAAACAGTAAGTAATGGTTTTATGTATGGCAAAGATTTTCTTCCAGGAAGTCTAATTACATGGCTTCTTTCTCGGCAAGATATGTGGAAACAGTACAGAGGGTTACAACACAGTTCCGTTCCTACAAACGGTAACCCTCAGTCACTTACCAATCCTAACACAGTAAAATCATAATCTAGAACAGAAGAACACAACTAAGCCACAGAAAAAGAAAAGGGACATTAAAATACTGTACTTGTACACTGTACTGTACTGGGGGACACCACCTCACTCACTCATACGCCGCGTTACTGCGTATTCTTCCACTGCCCGCAACCAAATTAGTTCTCTCACGTAGTCTAAATTAAATCAGGAGCTGCTGCTGGAGTTTCAAACTGAGGAGAAATCTGGAACCGAACCTGAGTTCTCCGCACCAGCTTACACAATATCGAATGCTGTTTACATCCAAAACTAATCTGGATCCTTTTTTCTGCTTTCTGGTTTGTTTGTATTTAGTCTAACTTTATTCCAACTTGTGATTTCTTGCAGAGAGACTCTCACTGCTCAGATAAATGACTAAAAACTATTACAGGCGTGCAAGACTTAACTATGAAATTTGTATGTCAGTTTTGTAATAATGAGACTGAGTTTAGAAGATTTCCTTATATTTTATGTGTATTTAATCTTCTAAACAAATGAATCAGAAAATATTTTCTCCCCAGTTAGCATTTGATTGCTCATTGATAATGGAAAAAAGTAATGGCAGTTATCCACCGGCACACGGAACCGTCCCATACTGTGAACAAATGTTTTTCCATTTCAAATAAAGTGACAAACTAACAACTGGGAAGTGGATGAGGTCTGTTTGAGCTGAAGATAAATTTTAGTGGGAGCGTTCTATGACTCTAACAAATGTATCTTTAACTCTGTGAGAAACATGAAGGTGATCCAGGACATCACTAACAAGTTATCTGGGTTCAGTTTTCATCACACAGATAAAGAATAAGGAGAAAAACGTAAAAAAAAAAAAAAACCAAACAAGACTATAAATAATAAAAGACCCCATTTTCAAAAGCGGCTCTGACAGAAAAACTTTCCACCGGTTCGACTCCATGGATGCAGTTTTGGAACAACCATAAACTTCGGAGAGAACTGGGTCAGAAACTCTGTTACCAGACTGAGATACACTGAAACATCAGAACCTGATACAACTTCAGTACCGTCAAAGTACAGTTTAAATACAGCATGGTTCATGGAGGCCTGTGGAAAAGTGCCTTATATTTCGAATGAATATGTGAATATGTGCATGAATCTTTTAACAAATCATCTCTGAATGTATCCCTCTGTGTCCCATAGAAGAGCAGCAGAGGAAGCAGAAGAAGAAGCAGAAGGAAAATCGAGAGGAAGGCCGGGCTCCACTGCAGCGCTCCAAAACTTTATTTGGCCTGCGGTGGAAGAGGGGCTCCTCCAAATCCCCGTCCCAATCCGAGCCTGGCCAGGGTAACTCAGACTACTGAGATACGATGACAGAGTGCTGAACAGGACAAAAATCACATGATCTAGTGGAGCCTTCAGCACAGAAAATTGTTCCCTTAATTAAATTGTTAAGGTATAAACAAAGTGTTTCAGAGTGGTTCGGTGCGAGATGCTCCCTTCTAGAGACATTTTATAGAATTGTTCACAGTAGCAGTGAATAGAACCAGACATTTAAATTTAATGTCTCTAAAAAGACGTGCTAAATACGTTGCCTGATGCCTGGGATATTATTTTACAATAGTTCTGAGAAACTTTTGGCCTAATATATGGTTTTAGAAATTCATTCAGAGAGTTTCAGAGTGTGCAAAAAAAGAAAGAGTGCAAGAAAAACACAAGAACATCAGTACGGCACCTTATTCACCTGTTGCTAAGTAACTTTTGGGTTCTCCTTGACTATGACTACGTCTGTGACTGCAGTTGCAGGTCATGGACGGTCTGACCTGGACCTGCTTTCTCAGGTGGAGAAGATGTCCACAAAACTGCTGGAGGAGGAAGATGTGGCGGTTCTGATGGAGATTTGCAGGAGGGTAATAGAAAAATATAATAAACTCTGTGGACGCGACTAGCCAAGATGTCCACATCTTCACCTGTTATATTTTTTCGCGGTTTTGCAGTACACAAGGGAGCAGGAGCTGAAGACTCTAGTTCTCCCCCTGCTGGCCATCCTGGATCAGCCAGAGAAGCTTCTGCTACTGAGGGAGATCAGGTGGGAAAAGCATAGGGCTATTACAGTGCATCAAAGTATTGTGATATTTCAGTGCAGAAATGTGACCATAAGCATCATGGAGAAGAAGCATTGTGTTGATCATGGCATTTGATGTATCTGCATTGTTTTTAGGGTTAAACCAATCAACCAATCAACAGCCCAGTCCAGTACATTCATGTCATTCCTCAGCCTCTTCCGGCTCTAATTTAACTAGTAAACTGTCCCTCAACTGAACACAGTCATTTTGCTTCATTCATTCTTCTAAATATTGTCCGAATATTCAATTGTTTTCAGTCTTCGATACGCTTGCAATACTAAATATTGCAAGCGTATCGAACCGTGAGCCCTGAATCATCTATCCAATTCAGTTTTGAATTGACTCCATTGTTACACCCCTCTGTTGTGGAGTTGTGCTTGAAGTTAATTTTGTGCAGTAACTTCTCTTCTTTCTTAGAATGCTTGTCTCTAAAGACGACCTCCAGCAATTTGACAGTATGGTGGCCCCTTTTGAAGAAGAGGCGTATGACATACTGAAGAGACGTTCTCGTAAGTCTGATGTACAGGACACTGTCGTGAGGCATTAAAGTGACTGTTCACTGAAAGGTTACAGGTGTCTTTGTTGCTCCAAATGAAAGCCAAGAAATGTTTGATGCCTTCTTGATGTTTGCACTGAAGGTGTGGAGCTGATGAAGCCTGTAATGAAAGCATATGACCACCAACTAGGATTGTGCAAACTGCATGTTAGCATATAATGCAAGCTTATGACCAGTATTTCTCGCATTAGTTAATTAAAAAAAATATTTTAATCACTTTTACTTGAAATCTGGGGCGATGAGGCCTCTTCAGCATCCCTACTTCTGTAAAAATTGTGTAAATTTGTTTTATTTTATCTGAGCTATTATTTTAAAATGCTACTTACTGTATAACTCTGTGTTTCTTTGTCTGTTGTAGGTCGGTCTTCCCCTCTCCGCTCCCCAAAGGCTGGCCACACCCCCAAGCGCCACCTTATCACACCTGTACCTGGTGAGACAACATCTAAAAGATATCATCCATGATCCAGGATTGGGATTATGATCACCCATATTTAAACATTGATAACCAACAGTATCAACCAATATAATTTAATATTCATCATTTAAATCTTATCTGACATCAAAATTTATCTGACATTTTCTCTGTTATGCAGATTAAAAAGAAATCTAATTACAAACAAAACTGTCTTCTGTGTGTGATTTGAGGGCTGTGGTGGACTAACTCCATCTCTGGTAGAATCTTAGTCTACTAGCTGCTCTTCATTTTCTTCGGGACTACAAAATATAGATGTACATTATGTGGACAAAAGTATTGGGACGCCTGACCATTCCACCAAAAGGGACTTTGTATTCAAATCCATAGACTTTAATATGGAGTTGGTCCTACTTTTGCAGCTATAACAGCTTCCACTCTTCTTGGAAGGCTTTCCACAAGATTTAGGAGTTTCTGTGGTAATTTGTGACCATTCATTCTGTAGCGCATTTATGAGGTCAGACACTGATGTTGGACAAGAAGGTCAGGCTCACAGTTTCCGTTCCAGTTCATCCCAAAGGTGCTGGATGGGGTTGAGGTCAGGACTGTGTGTGGCCAGTCAAGGTCTTCCACACTGAACTCATCCAGTCATGTCTTTATGGAGCTCGCTTTGTGCACTGGGACACAGTCATGCTGGAATAGAAAAGGTTCTTCCCCAAACTGGGTCCACAAAGTTGGAAGCATGGTGTTGTCCAAAATGCCCAAACCCTGAAAAACAGATGTGTCCCATTACTTTTGTCCATACAGTGTATGTTGCTCTGAATAAAAGCACCTGCCAAATGCTGTAAATGTAAGCATGTTTTGGTTAACTGACCTCATTTGAAGTTCAACCATTGCTTATAGTCACACTATGATACAGGCTGAGCCCAATTTCTCACACTACAGTGATGTGTTTGTGTTTTTCAGACCAACAGGGTGGTTTTGAGCTTCAGTCAGCTGAGGATGTAGAAAGACAGAACCGTCTACTGGAGGAATTAAAGCGTTTCCATGTGATCCAGCAGGAAGGTGAGATGCCAAAAATGTCCAGAGCTTTCTCCCCTCTCCTGGACGTCCCTGTGGACAGTTGTTCTCAGACAGACTCCCTCAAACCCTCCAGAACGTCCCCTGTGTTCCCCAACTGGCTCCTGACAGAGAACACATCTCCTGCCACGGACACTGTCACTGTCATCTCAGATGAAGACGTGTCTCATTTGGAAAATGCCAACTCAAAACAGTGGAGGTTTCCATTTCGAAATGGCCTTTCAGAGACTAAAGCTAGCAGAAAGGAAAATGAAGAACAGGATGTGTTTTTCACTGTAGTGGACACTCCTCGTCCCAGGAGGCCACTCTTGTCTCAAGTCTTCGGGCCCCTCAAGAGATCACAGAGCGCCGTGGAGCCCCCTACAGGACAGAGTGCACAACAGCAGACTGAGCGCTACATTCAGGTTCAATCTGATCAGGAGTATGAACTCAAAACTGTCACCATCAGCAAGACCAAGCAGTCACTGGGTAAGAACGTACTGTTCACTTCATTTTGCCAAATCTGTCAGTCTGATCTTCACCAGTCTGATCTTCACCAATAGTCAGGGCCAAGTTCATGCACTCCAAAGCTGTAGATGTAATGATGTAAGTGCCAAATACATTTCCCTATGTTCTCCTTTTCAACTCTCTATTATTTTTATGATATTTGTTTAACTCAGTACATTTTAAGTATTTTAAGTTTAACTATAGCACCTACATGTATGTAGTGTCCCTAATAACAATCTACCTTTGCATGCTACTTACTTAATAGTTACTAAAACTATCCTCAGGATTCTATGCTAACAAATACATTTACAATATGTTCACCATTTGAGTTCCTTTATTAGGGAGAAAATATTTGTATTAATCAGTACTGACCTACAAAAACTACCTGTTATAACTATAATCATTATCATAATTATAATGTGAATCACCACATGAATGTTAGAGTGCATTTAAAGTTAAAGGACAGTCTAGAATTTGACTCTGCATCACCAACAACCAGTTAATAGGAGTCAGACATGCACTGTTACCGATTATTTCATCTCAGAAAGGAAACTGGTTTTATTTCACATGTTTTCTTTTATTTTTGTCAACTCAACAATTTTCCAGTTTAACAAGAATAACAATCCACAGTTTATGAAATAAATCCATAAGAAATAAAAACCTGTGGTGTGTTCTAGCACCCAAGGACATCTTACAACAAGGAAACAAACAATGAAAGAAGAGAATAAACAGGCATCAAAACTGGTAAAATTGGACAATGTAAATAATTTAAAGACAATCATGCATGATTACTGCCTGTAATAAAATTAAATATTGGGAACAATTGTGTGTATTGTATTTTTATGTTTTATGTTTTACTTTCTCAGCTAATGAGTAGAACTTGTCCACTAAAATTTGATTTAAAAACTTGAAAGTGTATTTATTCTACTAAATTTAAATGATTCAGTAGCTAAAATCTGATTCATATGTATGTTATAATAGTGATGAGTGAGACCAAAATATTGGGGTTTCAGTTTAAGTTGTGATGGTAAATGCAGAAAATTCACTCTTTTTCATTTTCTGATGAAGGGATCAGTATTTCTGGTGGCGTGGAGTCCAGAGTGCAGCCTATGATCAAAATAGAGAGGATTTTTCCAGGAGGAGCCGCATCTTCTAATGACGTGCTGAAGGTAAAGTTCAGCCACTGGTTCGCTTTCCCTGAGGATCCCAGCAGACTCTGCTTCCCAATCCTTTCCTTCTCCCCTTTTCTTGTTATGGAGAAAACTTGAGCGTCTGGTAAAATATAATAAAGACAGCTAAACAACATATGATACAGGCGGTTTCCTTTATTTTGCCAAAAAAGGGAGAAAAACAGAAAATGACACCCAGCCAGTCAGTGGAACCACACTCTTGGGCGGCTGGGGGTCTTTATACACCTCCTGGGTTCAAAACCAGTCGTGCAATTCACAGGTGAGGCTACGTTTGCATTCTCATACCACCAAAAGCCCACAATCAAATATGGTAAAGGACATGGTGACCTAGGGTACAACAATACATGTCTTTGATGTTTACATTTACAGCATTAAGCAGACACTCTTATCCAGAGCACTGTACACCATTGCTTAAGTCAGGGGTGTTCTTTTTGCAAAGAGGGCCAAATTTGATAAAGTGAAGATGCCCGGGGTTCAATAGTTCTTTTAACTTCTTTCTGACATTTTTTTAACCACAAAAGATCCATGAAAATCTGTGGGCTGTATGAAATCTGATAGCGGGCCATGATTGGCCCACGGGCCAGACTTTGGACATGCCTGGCTTCAGTAGTCCACATCTGTTCCTCATAACTGTAAAGCTAGACTCAAATCAGTATCTGCTTTTAACCAAGTTACTGCCAGCTAAGTTACACACCTTAACAAACCCTGTCAATAAGAAAAAAGTCAGAGGTTAATACACAAGTGAAGAAAAACAGTTAAGAGGGTAACAGATAAGAGGGTAACTGAGGGTATTTGTTTTTAAATATGTTGGAAAAGATGTATCAGAGATAAATGAGAGGACTAGTTAGTCACCAAGGTGTTCCTTGAAGAGGAACGATGGTTGAAGACAGTGAGGGTCTCCACAGATCTGATCGCCAGAGGGAGTTCGTTCCACTGCGGAGCCAAGACTGAAAAGAGTCTTGATGCATGTATTCTTCTTTCTCTACTGGCAACCCAGGTCTTCTGTACTCGTCTTACAGGACATGTCAGTTTAAAGCAATACCTTAAAAGTAAAAGAGAAACCAAAATACAGAATGTCATACCATTTTAGCGTATACTACATACAATGTGTGTGACTACACACATAGTCCTCAAGGAGTACAAGGACAAGAGAGTACAAAATCTGCCATACTCCCTGTCTCTTCCTCTTTCAGGCTGGGTTCGAGCTGGTATCAGTAGACGGGCTTTCCTTGCAAGGCATCACCCACCAGGACGCGGTCGAGATCATCCGCCAGGCTTTCAGCAATAAACACCTGGACCCCATGGAGCTGGTGGTGAAGGTCCCCAAGCCCACCTGAGATACTCAGACAAGGATCTTAAACCAGAGCAACACCAATGGAGAAAATACCTCAGCGATGGGGGTTCCAAGGTGTAGAAGTACAGCTGCAGATGATCAGGACCTGCAGGACCCTTGAACCTCCATTCAGACCTCATCTGAAGACCTCACTTATGTACTGTGAACATGTAAATACATCCTGTGCACCATCACCGTTATTCACAATGAAGCAGTAAAACCAAGTGATCCTGAGAGGTTTTGTGATCCTGATGTTCATTCGTGTACGCAATGTATCACATTCTAGTTTATCCAAAATAATAGTAATAGCATCAGTAAAGTAAAATATAAATAATATAAAAAATATCAAATTTGAGAAGAGAAAGCAAGAAATCCACAAATGTAAGCATTATACTCAGACAATAATATTTACAGTAGAAGGAGTAATACAGTAACTCGGATCAGGAGTCGCGGAATAAGTCTAACGCAGATTTTTTCTGAGAACTTAACTGATAATTGTAGCGGAAATCCTCACAATAACGCGGAAACTGCAAATATTCTCCGCATTTTTTTTTTTTTTTGCTTTTTTCATGGCAATGTTTTTTTTTAACGCATTTTAGTTCTAAATTATTAAGAAAAATATAAAAAGCCCTAAGATGCCACCCAAATGCCCAGCACCTTCTGGTAATGCACCTAAGCACAAGAGAAAGGAGAAAGTTGAACTACTGGAGAAAGTTGAGAAAGCTGAAAGTTGAACTACTGGATATGCTCCAGGAAGGAAAAGGTTATGCCACTGTAGCACGCCAGGGTGGGGCTAAGGTTGCCCGGGCAACTGCCCGCCTGCCCTATTTGACTCAAGCTGCCCCTCTTAGAAATATATATATATATATATATATATATATATATATATAGTTGTGAGCTTTCGCCACAAGTAGAGGAAAAGAGATGTGCCGCGCATAAAGAAAAAGAAAGTCGTCTTCATCAGTAAAATACTTTTTAATTTGCTGCGCTGGGCGGAGCTCAGTCGCATACAGCAGCAACTAAACAGCTTCACGGCTTAGCACTGGTCCCTGAACGGCCCATTCCCCTGCACTGAACTGAACGGTGGTAAACGCCACCCGAAACACTTCATTTAAGGTGGAAAGAAATGCATATGGCAGCAACATTAACGTTACAAACTCATTCTGAGGCTAGTTAGTACTTCACCATCTTGCTATTCACTTCCACTCTATAAACTTATATAGGCAAAGCGAGTGGACGTAACTTCTGAAAGCTCAGTCGGTCTGTTTCCCTTTTAGCTGTGTCGCACCAAGGCCCTGAAATCAGTGTGGTCAAGGGTCAAGAGCGGCTGTCTGACCTCTTCTTGCTGGCCATAGAAAGGTAAATGGAAGTTGATAAGGAAGAGGTCCTCAAGATTATTTGTGGGAGACTGCAGTTCAGTATGCACTGTCCATCACATATAGGGGTTTACCTTTGAAATAAAAGTATTATTGTTGGCGAAAACTCTTCCACATTTTTTTTTGCATTTTTTCATGGCAGTACATAAAGTATATAAATCTTCATGCATTTTAGTGCAAAATTATTAAGAAAAATATAATTTACTAATTTTGTGACAAATATTAACTTACATTCAGCTACATTTCCATATAAAATATAACTATGTAAATGTTTTTGTACTGTCCAGAGAACACAAAGAGATTGCATCTTGGGATGGTTAAATACCTTTACTCAGAGGCGGGAGGTTTGAAAATAGCCAATCCGAGAACGTTATTTATTTCTCCTGGCTGCCGATTTGCTACTGATTGGCTGCTGCCATTTTATGCACCTATGGAAGCTGCAGTCCAGAATTTCCCCCCCTGGAGCATCTCGATTGTTTCTCTTGTTTTTCGTTTTGTTCTTCTTAAAGTCCTGTATTTTTATTACTCTAAAAAGAGGCTGTTGAACTCAGTCGCTGTCCAGTGTCTGCTTTAACCTGTGGGTCACTAAAATACGACTCCTCCTGAAGCCCCTGAAAAGGATGCGCCGCCCAATGAACTGTAAAAATTATTAGCGATTACCCGTACATTTTACTATATTTTTATTACTAAAAAATACATTAAATTATTACCATATTTACCTGCTTATACAAAAGAAAAGGACAGTGCATACCAAAGAAAACACCTGTGCATGAATTACAGTACAGTCTGTACAGGGGTAATATCGGTATTTACATTCTAGCACTGCAGGAGTTCAGTGTAAACTGTACAGTATGGATAGGGGTTTACCTTTACATTTTCGTTAAGGGTAGTGTATTAAACTGAGTTTAAAATGAAATTAAAGTGTTTTGAGAGCATATTTGGGGACATATTTAGGGTTTACAATATAAAAATAGGCATTTTAGGCATTTTTTTACCACAACAAAACAATGCGGTTTTTCACTATAGACGGGTGCCCGTGAAAAGCTGGGGATTACTGTACAGGAAATGACATGATGGCACTGTGTTTCATAGTAAAGAAAAAACAAAGCAGGTGCAAATGGCAATATCTTATAGTCATAATAATTTTCAAGATTGAGAATTTAATATTGTGAAATGAAAAGCAGATCATGTGCGTGTGAGTGTAAACAGCTGCATATAAAACTGGAACATATACATGGGAACCATATGGATATAAAAAGTACTTTAAGAATTAAAACTGTAAATATTAAAATGTAAAAAAAAAATCTAAGTTTAAAAAACATTTTATAAAACAAAAATGGAAAATAAAATATTTTAAAAAAAAAATGAAAAAAATGGAAACATTAACCTTTAGGGGGTTAACTCTACATTATAAGGTATTAAGGTGGAGGCAGTAGTTCTATTAGAAGAGTTCTGAATGGAATATGATTCTCTTGTTTTAGTCCAGCTGATCTGATTTTTATCACACCTTGTTTGTTTTGGAAGCAGTTTAGTTGGTAACGACCTCATCGATACAACAAAGATAGGCATACATTTGGTAGCAAAAGAGAAATTATATAGACATATAAAGGGGGCATATTTTATTGGTTTTGCTTATTTAAGCAAATTAAGGGCTTTCATTTATTGATGAATTTCAAATCAAGAGATTCACAGAAATGCACAAATAAAATCTGTTTGATAATCATAGAGAAGTGTTCTGCAATGAAAACTATAATGATATTTTGGTTATTAAAATTGCAAGTGAGTTAAAAAGGTATGTAGTGCAGAAAGGTAACCAAAAGGGAAAAAAAATGTACGTAGCGAGCTGCTTTCTCAGCCCATTTTTAGTTGCCAGAGGAATAATCTGTGCTAATCTGGTAACAGTAGCGGATCTTGGTTTAAACCACAGCGAGTTTTGTGCTGAGATGGTGTTTTCTGCAGAAGATGTTTTGGAGGTCTCACCACAGGCTGAACGTTTCCTAAAACGCTCTTCTGAAGTAAACTCAGGAGCTGTGTGAACTCATGATGAAGCTCTTTCATTTCCCCAGAGGAGCCCGGCACTTTGAATGGGTTTCTATTCGCAGACACACAACAGTGAAAATATCGTAATACACACATACACACACACACACACACACACACACACATATACACACACACACATATACACACACTTACATATGCATACGTACATACATACATACACACATACACACACACACACACCCATACCTAAACACACAAACACATACACACGTATACATACATACACACATACATACACACACACCCCCACTTCTGCTGATTTCCAGTATTCCTGTAATGGGGCAGTTGGTGGACTAGAGATTAGGGAGTTGCCCCTGCAATCAGAAGGCTGTTGGGTCTAATCCCTGGGATGTTAGTGACATCAGTGAGGTTCCCCTGAGCAAGGTACCATCCCCACATACTGCTACCCGGGCGTCCCTCATTGGTAGCAGCCCCCTGCTTCACTTGGTGAATGGGTTAAAGGGGTTAAATGCAAAGAGAGAATTTCACATTGTTCACACTGTGTGCTGTGGTATGACTATAAGTGGCCACTTTACTGTAATCATTAGAGCATTTGTTCTCCCACAAAGAGACAAATACCTGAACCCACACACTGCAATCACAAATCTACTAAACGCATTTCCACAAGAAAATACCAAGTGTGATTTAACTTTATTTTCGAGCAGATAAGCTGATATCATCTTTAAAAAAAAAAAGCCATTATTAAAGTGGAATTAAAATATTCGATCCTAATTGTGCTCAATTGTCCCAAAGTCAATCAAGCCAAGTTAAAGGGGATAAACAGTGTTTTTACCTCATATTATGATGTAAACCCAAATAAATTCATTCTGTGGTATTAAAAAATGAGATTTATTCCATTACACCATTATTTTGAGTTAGGAGCGCTTGTTGGAACCTGCTGAGTGAGTCACACACATTTACCGTTTCTTCCTGGTCTACCTATTTGCATATTGGTCTTGTTTTTTTTTACCTTCTCTGTGTCGTCTTTCCCCTAGGCTACCATGACTAGGGTGTGTTGTTTGTTAATGTATTTCTTTTTAGTAGCTCAGCCCTTTTATTTTTGGTTCTCTGTGGCTATGAACTGACTGGATATTACAGTAGGCACTTTAAAACTAGCTCTATAAGTACAAGTTGGACTGCCATAACCTTTATAAGGCCATTTTACTGAGGTCAAAGAAATGGTCTTCTTTTGAAGGAAAGTCATTGAATTAGGAGGGAAATTCATCCAATCAAGTCGAGGGGAAGAGAGATCTGGAGAACAGTACGTCAGTGTTTCTGTATAAAGAGGAAGTTGCCAAGACACGTGGGTGTTGCAACCACTTCTGAATTACAGCAGCACTTCTCTCACACAGCACACACACTTCTGGACGCAAAGGTTGGTTTATTGGTACATCTATAAACATTTGATATTATATCAGTATATATAACACACCACTATTTTT
>JBBIGA010037171.1:0-11320 GCA_037576975.1 Alestes dentex | reverse complement strand
TATTTTGAAATATTGTGTAGTACAGGTAAAAGGTGCTGTCAAAATGTTCATTATTATTGAATGTTTTAAATGTGTTTCTTTTTTTGGCTCCATAAAGAATCTCAGCTATTTTTTATTAGCCGTTCTGCTCCTTTAATAGTCACCATTTATTATTGTGACAAACTAGCAAAACTTGCTAACATTAGCTTACTAAGCTAACTGGCTTTCACGCACTTCAGCTCCTTTCATTTTTAGGTTTATCTTATCTTATCTTATAGCAATAAAACTGATGTGAGTAACATAATCTCTAAAATAGTTAACTTTATGCTGGTTAACATCTGCTTTAATAATTCCAGCTGAAGCTGAATATTGTAATATATACTCAATGCTGTAGACACATGTGAGAGTTCTGTTTTACATAACATTATCATATTATCACGTTATCACATTCTCCTCTAGATAACACCGGATAGCAAAATTGCATTATTGATGAAACCTATTATTTATTTATTAGTTCAGAGAGGCCAGTTGATACCCTAAGCAAAATAAGAATCTATTGTTGACTGTCAGACTGTGTTGTTTACATTTATGTTTGAAATAAATGCAAGTATAGCCCTGACCAGTTTCATTAAAAGGCCGCTTTTTTGTCCTTTCTTCAAATGGTCAGCTTTCAGTCTTATGATTCAGCTGAAATACGTAAACATTTGTTAACTATTATGAAATGAATGTCATTTGTGTAGTCTATATATGGGACCTTAAACAGGTTAACACAGGGCTCAGAAAAGGTATGGGCTAAACACAATGCTGTAACTGTATCAGTTGCCAAAAATGTTAACCATTCTCAATGTCTGGAGTGGCTGCAAAATTGGCCAGAAATTCTTTACAACTTGATAGAGGTGGTCTGGGCTTAGTAACAAGCAGCAGAGGCCTTCAAAAACAATACTGATAGTCTAAGATAAGGTCAGTTAGACAGCAGTGGCTCCTCCCATTTCCCATCTTGCCCTGTCCTTGGCCACCTAGAGTCTGCCAGCTTTCCTCCTTTCTATGGCCAGGATGACATCGACCACCAGGACATGTTCCTGCACAGTCTGTTCAAGAAAAAATTCCCAGGATTCTTCAGATATGATATCTGTGGGTGCAGTGGAAAACAGAAGAAGCAGGGAAAACAATAGAGAGCAGAGAGCCAAGAAGACATAACAAAGCGCTGATATTTGGGCTTAGCTCTCTAAACAACTTCATACAAAGCATGAAAGGAGGAGAGTATTCCACATCTGAGAAAATGAAACTTGGAGTGAGATAATAATGAGCAAACCAAGAGCGAAAGGTGTAGACAACGTTCTTTAAATGCATTAAGAAAAAACGTGAAAGAAACCAAGGCTGAAAAAGTTGAAAACATTCTCCTATGGTTGACATTGGATAGCAAAATTGCAACAACAATGAAATGTAGGAATTAGGAATAAAGAAACGAAGTGAGCCTAAACATTAAACCCAACGGTTTAGATAAACCGGTGAAAATCTATTAGAAAGTGTCAGAAATCAATGGTTATTCATAATAGACTGAGAATTATATCTGGTTCACTAGAAACGGAAGTAAATATGAACTTACTCATACATATATTAATCATGTATAAATGCATGCACACATTCGTAAGACACTGAGATACCAGGAGAAACATTCTCAATGGTATAGGCTAGATTAGCGGCAGAATGAACTGTCAGGTGACCTCTACAAAGAGCTAACCCCATCACACCTGAGCCTCAGGCAGCTTGACCTCAAAGGACACTAAGAGTATCCACAAGACCAGGTCGCAGTGCACATAACTCTGCATTCACAAGGCATGCTGTACATGTTTAAACATAAAGGTAGCGTGATGACACAGAAGAACCACCTTTGGTTTCCTAAAAAGCCTTTTGGTGGACATTTCTTAATAGCACCATTTTAGTAATGAGAAGAAGAACATGTTCAGAGTTTAAAGAACCTCTGCATATTGTAAATGTTCAATGAAAAAATGGTTAAGAACCTTTATATTCTGTCAAGTTTCTTCAAACCTGTAGTTTCTTTCTGTAGGTCCCCTAGTGGCCCTAACTCTGATATTTTTAATAAACATAATCAAAAAGTTTTATTAAGAATGATTGAATTCAGGTGTTTCAATCCTAACCATTGCTACAGGTGTGTAAATTAAGGATACCAAGACATGCCTCTACCTTTGTAGACACAGTTTGGGGAAGGCGCTTTTCTTTTCCAGCATGACTGTGTTCCAGTGCACAAAGCAAAGTCCATAAAGACATGGTTGGGATGAACTGGAACAGAGATTGCAAGCCAAGCCTTCTCATCCAACATCAGTGCCTGACCTCCAAAACGCTCTGCAGAATGAATGGGCACAAATGTCCATGCCTTCCAAGAGGAGTGGAAACTGTTATAGCTGCAGACGGGGGACCAACTCCAAATCGACGTATTTGAATACAACGTTATTAAAGACGCTGTTGCCGTGATTTTCAGGTGTCCCAATACTTTTGTCCAAATAGAGTATATAGGGGAGAGCGGGGTTGGTTGTCACACAGGTAGGTTGTCACAGTCATCATATCTCAGCCATTAAAAGGTGCTGATCAAAACCGTTGACACAGAAATGTTCGTAATTAGTGTCAGAGGTCATCTACGTTGACAGTGGAGGTGAAAGCAGCATAACCTTGAGGTGAAACAATTTTATTTGTTTTTCATATGCAAATGTAAAGTTTGAGGCATCTCATGTTTTTCTTCTAACTCAATGTACTATGGGTTGACAGTAAAATAATTACGACCATTTTAAAGTATAAAGAGAGAGCTACAATTTAGTTAGGTTTTTTTTCTTAGCTAGGCTAATACATGTGGGGACCAGCGTCCAAAAGAGCTAAAAACGTCAGTCAGGATAAGTTGTCACATTTTTTTCGGGGTAGGTTGTGACGCATGCTGCAGTGCATTATGTGCAAGTTGTGGACTCACAAAGACTGCACACCTGGTCTGCTGGTTTATGTTTGTCAGAATGTGATTCTGAGGTGGATAGTGCATGGTGAAAGTTAAGAATAATCGTTTCTTTAGGTCTGTGTCATGAATTATATAGTGTAGCTGCCCCTGTGCTCTGTATTTTCTGTGAATGCCGCTTGTTTGAACTTCAGTTTGAGGAGAAATCGAGTTTCTTCAGATTTCATAGTAGTAGTAGTAGTAGTTTTCATAGCCTGTGGTGTTTTGCATTCATAGCCTGTGGTGTTTTACATTTATGCATTTTACATTTACATGAATTTGAATCTAAAGAGTCTAAAAAGGAACCAATGAAACTTGTTTGATGTTTTTATACACACAAGATGTGTTTTTCATTTGATATTTCATTGAAAACAAAAATTTTGGATAATTTTTTAAAAATGTCTATATTTCTCATTTTTTTCCCATTAGAATAACACACAGGGACAACCAACCCCACAGGGTGTGTCAACTTACCCCGCTACAGGGTTGGTTGTCACATCTGCACAAGGTACCTTTGACAGCCCATATCTTTTGAAGAGAATGGATTCTGCCAGAGCAAGGACTATCCATTGGGACCTGACACATTAAGCATTAGTTGTGTACAGAAAGGGAATTCTTACTATACACTGTTTTGGCAGAAATTAAATTTAAGTAAAATGTGACAACCATCCCCGCTCTCCCCTACATACTTTTTAAAATGTTGATTTGCATGCTTCAGGATTCCTTCTGGTTTTGTATATCATTCATATTTCCTTCATACAAATACATTCCATCAATGTTTTTAAAGAACAAAAAAGCATAGTTTAGGTGAGGGCCCTGTACATTTTATGGTACCTGTAAAAAGGGGTTAAAAGGTTCTTCCCACTCACATAATTGCTTAATCAAAAGCGGTTCTTCTACGGAATCACTCAAATAAATTTGATTCTGTATGTTTTTAGGAGAGTATCCTTTGCTACAATGTTTTTTTGTTCTCTAGTGTACTGTTAATTGTTTTGAGTGTAGAATAATAATCAGCAATCACTATATTTTTTTAGTTTTCCACCAGAAAAAAAAGTGTCTTCTCTAAATCAAAAACTTGATCAAGGTATAGAAAACACAAAGCCATGAGGAGTCGCTTTTGACAACAAATTAATTGCATTAGCTATCACTGAACGAATGCATAATGCTTAAATTGTTTGATGAAGGTAGATTTTAACCTTGTCATCTAAAGGAGATCCTAGCAAAGGAACACTCTAATGGACATGTGACAGACCTGAAGGATGGAACTGAACACTAAGTACCTGGTCTTTGGCACAATAAAGAGAATTTTGTTAATTGGACTGAAAGGAAATCAATGGCAAAGCTCTTAGATGTCTCCTGGGCAGATTCCAAAGTCCCCAGTCCCCAAAACTAACATTCAAACTCCCTTTTAACTCTAAGGCCCACCTGAACCCTACACTACTACACACTTCTAGATAAACTTCGCCTTATGCAATCTGGCCTATTTTAAATGAAAGAAAAACAGACAAAAGTTATGTAACAAGTAATAAAGTTGTACATTTCCAAAAAAGCGAGAGGGAGCTTTCATGAACAAACCACCTTTTAGCAGAGGCAGATGAGCTTAACAGAAGGACTGTAAATCACCCAGTGAGGTTGAAGTGTCAAGGTGGTTATAAACCAAACTAAATTCTCGCAGAATTGCTTGTAGTGAAACATGACATAAAATGTAGTTGAGTATATTGATAATCTATGGGATCATAGATTATCAATATCAGAAACACGTAGCCCAGTGTAAAAATGAGAACAAGAATATGATTTAATTACCTGAAGAGAAAAGCTGTGGTGCTGGAGAAGTCATGTTGACGGAGAAGCATTTCTTCCTGGAGTGCAAAAAAGTGTTGCTTTAAAGGGGAATTCTGCTGATTTTTCAAAGTTTATACATCATACAGTTGTTGAGATGGTTTGATGAAAAAGGGTGCATTGTACAGAAACTTCCCAAATCACTGAGTGGCTTGTACACAGTGAGTGATGATTTTGAAACCAATTCTGTACTGAACTGGGACCCAGTGCAAGGACCTGAGAATTGGAGTGATGTGATCTCTTTCTCTGTCAGAACAGTAAAATAAATCTGAAATCTAAAAAACTGAAGTTTCTCTTTCTCCTTACGTTACCCTGCACATGCCTCTCCACCGTTTGCAACTACGTTTCATAGCAACTTTTGGGAGGCAGCTTTTAGAGGCTGTAAACTTGATGTCTTGTTCTTATCGCCACTGTTGCGTGTGCACATTCTGGCTCAATACAATTCTCTATAATAGTGCATTTCTGAATGGCTTTGTTTACATCTTAACTATTCAATTATGCGGTAATGTGAACAATTTCCCTTGAAGCAGTGTGACAAAACTATTTACATCTGAACTATTTAATTCTGCAGAAATTTGAACTATTTCCCTTGAAGCAGTGGGACAAAATGATATTACATGATCTTGAGTGAAGTGCTTGAATTAAAAATAGCTTGTTTTAGGTATTATTTAAAGAGAAATAGCTTGTTTTAAGTATTATTTAAAGAGAAAAAAACAGCAGTCTCAGTATTAGGTATACCCATAGTTTCAGTATTGCCCCTCCATATTCTAAGTCACCATTAGGCTGTCAAACAAAAGATTGTGGGCTTCTGGTCAATAAAATATTGCTCCGCTCATCAGCCTCTTAGCAAAGAATGTCGGGAATGAGGCTACAGTGGCGAAAGGCAGAGATTTAAGCCTGGACACTTGAACAAGGAACAACATGCTGACATCAGGGAAAGAAGTGGCCCAAAGAATGCATAGGGTACACTGGACTGTGTCTGGCACCTGTGCAGCTGCTGACCCCTCCCCCAAATGAAGAACTGGTAAAGCAAAGACGAATAAAGAGATGGATGAACCCATCTGCTCCATAGGCTGAGCACTGTGGAAAATTAGAAATGCATATCTCCCCATGAGCTCTGTTAATGCGCTGCTGCAAATCAGTAAATTATGGGTTGCAGGTAGAAATTTTCATCACTGTCATATAGCTGGCTGACACAGGGAGTACATCTCAGAGATGTTAAGAGCTTTTATGGAGTGGATTATGTTACATTTTATAGAATAAAGAGGGTATAAGCAATGATTAACATCATGAAAATCAGATCAAGAACTGATTACTGAAGATTAGAGCAAATCACCCATATTCTACACTCATCTCCAAGATTCGAAATGATGAACAGTATTGTTCAAGGCTGCCCTCCTGTGGCAGCAAACCTTAAAGCTAACCTGATATCAAAGTTGACCTTTTAGGCCTAATTTGGCATCCTGTTCCATTCAAAAGACATAAATCTTATCTCCCTGTAACCTTTGATCTTTTTCTAATTCTTGGTGACTGAAGGGAATTTAGTGTTTTAGTATGTGATTAATGGGAAATGCCTCAACTGGCTTGGATAATGTCTTCATGATTAAAAAAGAAATCATTCAGGGTGGTTTGATGTAAAATGTACCATTTCAGAGAGACTTCAAGTCCAAACTGTGTTGATAGGTGGACTAAAACACATTTTTGGAAACCCATTCATGCTGGAGAGGTAAATGCAGTGTGTTTAAAGGCAAAATAATGCCCGAAGAAAGTTATTGATGTACCACTATCAGTGTAAAATGGACATGTGTAGGTTCACTGGACATTTTGGATAGTCTTAATAAATAATAATAAAATACCAACACAAGGTTTGGTGGTACATTTTTCTATAGTGCACCATTTCACACCATGCTGCTCTTAATGACCTTTCTTATATCAACCATTAAACTATGAAGGAAATTTGAATAAAAGAACTGCGATTAAATTGCAATGAGAATCATGAATCAGTTTTATGTTGGAGTGTGCACACCATCATGGCACACGTATGACATGCTTCATACTAAACAGACCAGACACGGATGCAAGACAGTTATTAAACCTTCGAAAGAAATAAACTTGTGAAAAAAAAAAGCTTTAAAACAGAACTGTGATTTGAGCGTACCAGGATAGCGGACAGCGAGGTCACCGAGCAGACAGACAAACAGCGACAGGTCTTGCCTTGTTGGAGGCGCTGCTGCTGGCCTGATGTCAGCGAGCATTCCCTCGTTGCAGTCTGCATTCCAGAGTAGTGACAGCCTGTGCTCTCTCCAGACACTCTTCAACATGACTAATAGGCCCCAGTCAGAGGAAGCTATTACTGAAAATCGGCGTGCAGGCCCATGACACGAAAATTATAGTCCTGCAGAGCCAGAGCTCAATCAATGAGCAATATGTTAAAATTGTTTTGTGACTTCTAAACTGTACTCATTAACCAATTTTCCACATTAGATATGATAAGGCCATGACCAGTCAAAGACTAATAGAACATACCAGTAATGGGGATTTAATTGCAGTCTTGATTTCTACAGCACCCTGGCCTAGTTATTAAATAATACCATTGTACGTAATAATCCTCTTCCTTAAGCAAGATCACGCTGTTCAAAAAGTAATAATAAAAAATGGAAATAAACATTTTACCATATATTCTTGTCGCAGTTATTGGCACATTTTCATGTAATATTTTATTCCTAGCCTTGTCTTATGATGTTGAATGAGATTGGAGAAATAATGCTTCTTCTTTGAATGGGGTTCTTGCTTGTAGACTCTTCTGTCCCCCTGTCAGGTTTTAAAGGTCAGGAGACTACCATGACCTGTGCCAAAGCTTGTTTCCGTTGGTCAGTGAAATATTTTTTGGTTTTGAAGGTATGTTTTGCATCACTGTACTGTTGGAAGATTTATCCGGATCCCAGTTTAAGCTTCCTGACAGAGATGATCAGATTTCATGCTAAAATGTCCCGGAATTTGATGTAACTCATGAGTACGTGTAACCCAACAGGATTTTTAGAGCCTTTGGAATGAGCTGTTCATCAAAGATCCACTACCATACTTCACAACTGGGATTAGGTTATTTTCTGCATGACCATACAACTAAATTACAAAGTAGCAGTGATGTCGACGATGTTGTGATAACAGCACAGCCTTTTATCTAGAAAGGCTTCCATTTTGTCAGGGAGTGGAATTTCACCCCTGGAGAATGCTTTGGTGTGAAAGAACGTATTAACATTGCTATCTCTTCATCACTGCACTTTCATTTTCTGGCTTGCTTTGGGCTTGTTCACAACTCTATTATTTCCATGCACATTTTAAACCTCGCTCCTCATCAGTGGGTGGGGATGCATGCAGTTTGATAAGCTGCAGTTTTAGTAAATTGGAGGCTAAATTCAGATGCATTATGAGCACTTATTGTAGTTGCATTGAAACATTTTGTGTTGTGTCTGCACTTGTACCTATATCTGAACCTGAGGGTATTTAACCCAGGGGTCATCTTGTTTTCATACACCCGTGAAAGGGGTAAGCCATAGGTGATTACTTAAGAGGTCCTAAAATCCCAAACATGTGTTCAAAAAGGTCAACTTTAAATGGTTGTGTGTCAAGGTTTTGCTCCTATTTATAAGGATGCCAACCACCAATTGTGGCATTGTTTTAAATTATTGTTTTTTGTTTATTCTATTCATTCACCATTTGTATTACACAGTCTCTGATTATTATCTCTGACTGAGAGATTCTATAACCGCTATGTGCCGAGGAGGTTGAGGGAGGGGTGTATGATCACTTCCAATTATAGTTGTGAGGCCTCTCACCCTGAACACCACAGAACAGAACACTCTACTCCCCTCAGAGAGACAAAACGCCTCCACAGGACCACCTCACCTACACTCTCCCTATTGAGGAATGTAGCAAGTTATGCAATGAGGATACAGTGAAAGAGGTGGGTGGAAGTAAGTACTGAAAAACACTCAGAACTTCCTGCCAAAATTATGGTGCAACAGAAGGAAAACTCTGGAATTCTTGGAAAGAGGCTTAAAAGCTGGCCATTCTCAAAGCTTGGAACTGACATTTTTCATAGGTTTGGACTAGGTTTGAAAAGTAAAACCAGACAGTTTAAATCAGCTTCAGGGGTTTCCAGTTGTTTATATACTAAAACATTACATCTCATATTTTTATTAACAGCACAGTTTAAGTGATTGAATTTTTCTAATCATCATCAATATCCCACAGTGTCTTTTGGCCAAAAGAAACAGATCCCCTAAATGACCAGCCAAAAATTATTTAAAAATCTAGACTAACATGCATGTTGATATCTGTCCAGTGCGTGAAACAAAATATGTACATCCTGAGACTGCTGTACCACTCACTATCCCTGTCACATTTCTGCACCTAAATCAACTAATTACTGTCTAGAATCTTCTAGCCTAACGATCCTCTCTGGGCAGAGCGCTGTTTGTATTGGCAGGACATGGCCAGCAGTGATGCTGAGGGGAAATGGTCACCATTGTTATGACCGGACACAATGAGGGCTGACAGTGAAGCCAATCAGTGTGTGAATGGGCAGCTAGGGTTTAGGATTAGGTCATGTTCCCTGGACAAGTGGGACATCTCAGAGATTGTGTGAGATCACTCAGTCATAAGAAAAATATAATAGAAATGGTTTGTCAGTTCAGCCTAAACTGTTTAACTAAATACTCTGAAACAAAGACAGACAGAAAGTGTGAACAAAAGCAATATTTAACATCAACCCAAACTTTAAAAACACAACTTTTCCGTTTCTCCTTTTACAGAGTAATGAGACTTTTCTGCTGGACCGCTTATCAGGGCAGCCGACAAGAGTAAGACTCAGTAAAAGACTGTGACTCCTATAGGCTGCCAGGCTGAGTGGTCCATCAGAAAAAGGAACAACGTGTGCATGTTTGAAGTCAACATTACCCAGAATAGGACTAAAGGAAAGGGTAAAGCACATTAGAAAAACAACGAACAACAAAAGCTGTTCCTGTGCAAAAACACAGTGGTAAATACTGTATGTTGTGCTTGTTTGGGACTTCTATTAGAATTCTGGACATATCTTCAGCCTTCTGGCTTCCTGTCTTTCTAGCAAATACTTAGCACAGGTCAAGTATTTAGATGAAGCAAAGAATGGTACTTCAACCTCATGGGCTTTAAAGAGACAATTAAGCAGAAACTGACACTGACATGGTTGTGTGTTGCTGGTCTCTAAATAATATCAGACACAGTGTTGTAGCTGATTATTTTACACACAACCGTATCACTGCTAGGTTGAAAGTGGTCCATCATTCAAAAACATAAAGCCAAGAGCAGCTCTGTGATCAAAAAACGACTAATGATGAAGGTCTAAAGGATGCTTAAAACCAACTGTGCATCATAGAGAGGCTACAGTCCCAGTGGAGAGACAAGGAAAGGGTTTCTGAATTTTGAATTCTGAATTCAGAATTTTCTTAACACACACACACACACACACACACACACACACACACACACACACACACACACACACAGACACACACACGGCACTGTTGGGATTAAAAACAAAGACAGTTTAATAACGTAATAAAATGTTGACGTTGCATATAACATTTTCAAAGTTTGACAAAAATAACACTGAAAGGTTTATATATACAGCTCCGGAAAAAAAATGAGAATAAGAGATAAAATGTTCAGTTTCTCAGGTTTTTATCTTTTATAGGTGCAAGTATTGAACTGAACAGCTTTGCCTTAGTTTTTAAGAACTGCTGATAACATTTCTCCTAACTTCCAAATAAAAATATTGTTCTTTAATGCATAATTTTAATGGAAATGACAAAATATCAAAATAAGAGAAATGGTGCAGTGTTTACAGAGCTTGAATAATTCAAAGAAAACAAATCTCTTGTTCACTCAAACAAAATGGTAATAATTACCTTTGACATACTTCTAGAAGTGTTTTGCCGTCCGACTGGTCACATTGCGAGAGGAGAGTGTTGATTACAGCAGTGTTTTTATACCTTAAATTAGATTAAGGTGATCACTAATCAGTACCTCATGAAGCAGAATAAGGTGCTTGTGACAGACACTGGCATGAAATGAGTGTCATACTCAAAGAGAGGCTGATTTAAAAGTAAATTGCTGTGGCCTCTTATTTTTTTCTGAAGCTGTATATGTATATAAACTTATAATGCACATATATGAATGATATGCTTCAAGACTGAAATAGTATGAACTGTGTATGATGAGTGCACAACATGGTGGGTAGGGACAGGTGAAGCAAGCTGTAGGAGAAAGCACATATTATTCTTAGAGAAAACAATGTTCAAATGATTATCAACTAAGAGTGATTATTTGCACTGTGCTAGCTACAAATCGGCAGATGCAGAAAAACATAAGAGTTGATAATCTGTTATAACACGGAAAAAAAACTGGTAGGCCGTAGTTTTCAGTTTCTTTGGCTGGCCTCAGCCACACAATATATGGACAGAT
>JBBIGA010037160.1:0-13574 GCA_037576975.1 Alestes dentex | reverse complement strand
CGTTGCTTAAGTGGTAAGATCTATTCTCAACCTCAAAATTGGTTTTTAATGTAACTTATGTCTGTGATTGTTCAGTCCTATACCAGATAGAAGGAGAAGATTGAAGGAGGTTCGGATAGAAGGACGTTGTATTGGAAATGTTAAAAAGCAAACAAACAAAAAAAAATGAACGTGAACTAGTTCATTTTTGAGCTGTGAACTTTGTTCAATTTTTTTAAATGAACTATGAACGTGAACTAGTTCATTTTTATTTCGTTCTTTTTCAGTGTGAACTGGCACAACACTGGGTGTGGGTATTGGTATTATTGCTGAAAATTCACCAAACAACATGTGAATGTGACATACTTGTCCATGGCAGCTTGGGGTTCCATTGAGAGTCCTGCACTCTTGGTCGCATTTTAAACATGTGTGGTTGGACATATACTCACGAGGTGTCCTGCACAAAAAAACCAAAACATTTAATTAAGAGAAAAATGGGAAATAAATAATAATGTCAACTTAATCCCAGATTTCTGTTTTAATGCACCTTACTCAACTGACTAGGGGTGCTTTTATAGGGATGTTTATTTCTCCAGTATAGCATTATACAGTCATTTACAAAAGAATCTTGTGAGAGTGGACTGGTGAGTTGTAACATTCACTTAAGATTATGACCTTAAGTTTTCTTTTGACGAAATCTTAACATGGCATATGCCCTCTGTATTTACTTAGAGGTTAACAATTGGAAAATACCCAAACTTTTGTCGACATTTTGAACAAAGAAGACTTCATGCAAACAGAAAGTATTGCTCTGTTGGGTATTGCTCTGTGTTGCTCTGAGGTGTCTGGTTTTTTTTTTAAATCAAAAAATGTGACAAAATAAGAGCACAAATATATTTGTTGAATAAACGATATGAGCACACTTAGAATAAATTATTGTGACACATTTCTGTTTTTAATGATTTTAGCTTCAAAACATGACAGATAACATACCCTATAAGGAAAGAACGACTTGTCACTTCTAAAGTAATGGCAATCCACAAGTTGTATACAGAACTTAATTTGCTGACGCAAGCATGAGCAAGACAGGACAGGATTGATTCCAACTAACTGATGCTCTCCTGACATATAGGAATCACATTTTTGGATGTAGTACAAAAATATAGTTAGCTCTTTTTCAAGAGATAACCGTTACTTTGAATATAAATATTAGACAAAATTGCCTTGTTTAATACTTGATTGCTACTCATTATTGCCTGAAATCTCATATTTCCAAAAATATAACTTTAAAGGAGAAGCCAAAATATTCTTAACTTTCAATGTAAAAAATATATCAGACCAAATCATTTTGGTCTGTTTTTATTAGCCTGTTTGTCATGAAATTTTGACACACTGTAAACACTCTGGCAGGACTCCATTACTTACTTGTAACTGTAAGGAACTTACATTACTGAGATTTTGTTCAGGCTTGGTGGTACACCCTTCAAAGCAGCCAAGGTAGAGTAGTCAGCAAACACATATGAGGCCAGAGTAGTATTATCATACAGAATTATTTATGAAAATACAGTGAATGATTTACTGGATAGGTGAATACACTGAGCTGGATTAACTATACACTGAGTTGCATTAACTCTCTACATTTACTTTAAAAAAGTACAGTAATGATTGACTAGCAGTAGGCAGTTAATGTATATTAGAAGAATTCAAGAGCTGAATGCTTTACAGTTCATAATGGTCCAAAGAACAATTTACACATATTTCTGTAGAAATTAATGATGTTAATTGTTCCTTAAACCAACAATAAATTCTGTATGGGCTGCTAAGTCTACAGAAAAGATCTTGCTGCTGCCAAGTCTACAGAAAATGCCTAAAGAATGACTGAATTTAAGCACTCCTACTGTATCACATCATAAACTGTAAAAAAAAAAAAAAAGACCACCGCGCTCAAGTTTCTCATCTTTTATTACTCCCACTCAGAGATCCATCACCAGATTTCTATACATCTAGCTGAAATTCATGTTTCTATTTGTAGAAAAATAGTTTTTTTTTTTAATACCAAGAAACACTTTTAGGCAATTGCCACAAGACTGGTCTTCACCACACACAGCTATATCAAACTTCGTATTACTTAATCTGTCAGTGGTTTTAATGTCATGTCTGATCAGTGTAGATCATGACAGCTAGTTAGGTGGCACCTGCTTGGATGTCTACCCGTGTTGTAACCTACATGAGAAGTAAATGTTTCCCCTATTTTTACAATGACTTTTCAAGTAGGCTAAATATTTTTCTGCACTCACCCCTCAAGCAGGTTGCAAGCATTCACACAGCGCCCTTGGCGGCTGAAATGTCTACAGGTGAAGCACATGGTGGGTCCTGGACCCCAGCAGCCTTCCTCTGTGCACATGCCATTGCAGATATTGTTTTGTGATTCTAGTGAAAGACCACCACAAGAGAGAACTGTATCCTTATGACCCTTTCATGCTTAAAAACAATAATTAATAAAATCATCACATCCAATGAATGCACTAATCAGACTCTTACCACAGACAGTGAGAACTGTGTTGTTTTTAGTTTGAATGTTCTGTGAGTCAGATCTGAAGAGCGTTTGCCAGTAGCTCCCATCAATGTAGCACAGACGAGGGTTGTTCTTTATGACCACATCACCATCACTGATCTCTTTCAGAGCATGAAGACCTAGATACTCTAAGTGGGCAATATTCAGTGCAGCAAAACTGACTCGACCGCTATATTTGGAAGGAAAACAGAAAAAGTGTTCTTCATTGAAATGCACTTTTAAGGGACACTATACTGAGTTTTTCATATTTTGGGTAAAATATCCAAAAGCAGAATTTTCAGAAAAAAAATTATCTCAGATTTATTGCATAGCAATATCAGCATGTCTCAACATGCAAAATTCTTAATAAAGCAAAGCATGAAAAACATGTAAATGCAACAATATGTAATAACAATATTAATAACAATAATAAAATCAAACACATAACTACTATTAAAATGAAGAGCTTTGTTTAGTATTAGAAAATGATTAAGAATTAGAACAAAATCAGACTAAATAAAGTGTTAAAATATATATCTGACTGTTGCTTGGTTCTGCCTCTAATGATCTCCAGATTTTCAAATGGACTCAATGAAGTGAAGTTTTCTGGCCATGCCTGTATCAGCAGAAACCCTGTTGAAGATCACAATGGTCAATGGTCTACAACATCTCAATACCATGACAAAGAAATTTAGCTTTTCCTTCCTTTGGCTTGGAATTAAGGTCAGTGTCCCACTGTCTAATTATTTCATTTTTAGCAAAGTTGATAAAAATGAAATAATTACCAAAAGTTGGTTTGAGTTGCAAATACAAATGGTTTTGTTTATCGATGCTTTGTCATGTGATTTAATACAGGGACAATGAACAATGTTTATCGTCTGTGCCTGAATTAGCTTAACAGAGTCTGCTGTTCCAATGAGACATTTTAATAGAGGAGCATACATATAGCTCATAATGATAAAGATAATGAAAGTAAAATGAAAAGTAACTTAAAAGCTAGCCTTGCAGCATACCATTATGTTAATTTGAGATTCTTTATCAAGTCTTAACCATAAATGCCGCATCTATTGGTTTGCTTTGAGAGTTTTTGGTGTCCAGTGTGTCCTTTTTCACACAGTATCATTATTTCTTTAGTGAATGTAAATCAAGACATTGACTAAGTCTGACCAAGCCCAAGTTGTTAAACATCATTTATACTATGGCCATGCTTTTTATGTTATACAAACAGCACATGCAATTTTATGGTATTGTTGCAGTGTTATTTTAAAGGGGAAGAACTGAATTGTAAAGCGTCAAAGTAATTTTTCTAATTTAAAATCAATCAAGCATGAGTTTCTCTATATTTAATGTAGACAAGCAAGTTCAAACAACACTGTCAAACTGAAGACTCCAACATGGTTGTAGTATAAGAAAAGGAAAAAGAATTTATGGGTCAATGGTCCTTTTATTTCCTGTAACATATACACAAACATAAACACAAACTTGCAGCAGCAAAGGCCTGGCAAAATATCTCAAATCAGCATAATTAAGGCACACATACAGTTGTATGCATAAATTACATGCTTTTCTAAAGTGAAAGTGACCATTCTGTCACATGTGAACACACCACAGCACACAGTGTGAACAGCACAAAATTCTTCCTCAGTATTTAACCCATTCACCAAGTAAAGCAGCGGGCAGCCAGAAACACAGCACCCGGTTTACAATGTTTACAATGTTTACAATGACCATGTGTTTTCTGTTTATATTGGATTCTGTCAGGCCCTGACAGAAGGTTTTGCATACAACTGTATTTCCAAAAATCACACATACATAAAAGATTCTTTGCTAGAATAAGAGTATTGCTCTGAAGACATGCATTAGAATGTTCACATCACAGGGGACAAAAACAATAAATATGAGAATAAGATAATTTTACCTGTAATTTCCTTCACTGTCTTAAAATATTCCAGTTTTGCAGGATCCATTTTAGGTGTTTTTGTATAGGGGTCCCTGGAAAAGAACACTTGCTGAATTCTGGTAAATGTGTTAACTGTTCACGATCTACAAGATTAAATAAAGCAAATTCGTTTCTTACCCATGTAACGTAGTTTCAATTATTGAGATGTCGCCATTTATCTTGGTGCAGTTTTTAAAGGTATCAATGTTAGTTGCATTGACTGTCATGACACCAGCAAGTTGCCCCGTTCCAAGTCCATCGCAAACTACATAAAATTATTTGTATAGTATTGCACAGAAAAATATATTTGCATAGTATTGCATAGTATTGTCAAATATAATAATCTTTAATCTAATCATTGGAATTAACATTACATAATACACTGTTTAAATAATGCTTTTGGGTAGTTGCTGAAGACAAGCCATTGACAGTGAACAAACAGAATAGTCAGTTGATATTCACCTTTTGGACAGGGCCCATTACAGCCCTTACACTTTCTAATTCCTTTCTCCTCCACTTCATGTGTGTTTTCGCTGCAGGTGCGGACACAAGCTCCATGATCTGTCACTACATAATTGTCTAAAGCAGGCAGAATGGCTCAAAATCAATATGCTCATTCATGTTTTTACATAATTTTAATCTAATACAGACTAAATCTAATCTACTAAATATACTAAACCATGCTAAATCAGAACAATTTCAGTGATTGAAAATGCTTTAATCATATATAGTGGAATTCAAATTTAGTGGCACCCTTTGTAAAAGGAGAAAATAAGTACACATTATCCAAAGAGACCACATTTCTGCTCATTTAATGCTCCATTAAAATATCCAAGTTTATTTGCTGAATTGAACTTATATATCAAACTCAAATAAACCAAAATGGAGTACTAAAAGTTGCAGAAAAAACTCATATTGATGTTTTTTTTTTATATACACTTGAGTCAATGGTGACCCATCCTTACAATCAATCTTACAATCTTACAATCTTTGTAAACTGTTATGGGGAAAACAGTGACTTGTGTCTGTGATTAGAATAGAGGAGTGTTTAAAATATTGAAACTGTAAATACATGTTAAAAAATATTTTTCCAAAACTTCAAAAACATTTTTGCCCTGTATATTTGAACACTTACGGGGGCAGTTCTTCACACAGGTGGCTCCAAAACTGAATTTCCCCTCTGGGTTTACGACAAACTGATGAGTACTAAGATCATACAGCGTAAGACGAGGACACGTGTCTTTACACGTTCCGTCATCACTGAAATCTCTGCAAGCCTTAACAGTACACAAAACAAACATATAATACTGGAATAAAAATAAAAACTGGAAAATGTATTTGATTGATGAACTTTACAGGTCAGGAACTTTACAGGTCAGGAATTTACCAGGCAGTCTGTAGCTCTAGGTCCAGTGCACCCCGCAGCACAGTGCTCATTACAGCAGTCACTGGGCTTGGGTCCCTTGCATCTATGTGAGCATTGCTCTGCACATTTAAGTCTAGTCACTAAGGGAGAAAAAGGAAGCAAAGAAATGCTTATCTAAACATTTCCCCAAATGTGTAGTAATCAAATGTGTATAAAAAAAGAATATCCTTACAGATTTGGCAGTTTTCTGGTCCTGGTGCCCAACATGATCCATTATGGCAACCTGTATCACACTGTTTGCCTAAAGATGATATAATTAAAAGAAGGTTTTGCATCAACTAATGTTTTACAGCATAACCAGACTTTTCATATCATATCTATCCAGTTTCAAACTTGACAAGCTTGCAGTTTATTGTATAATGTACAAATTTTACATCAGTACCTACAATGCTATATATTGGTGTGTCTGGGAAGTTATTATAAGTAGAATGAAAAAGAAACATTATAACTTAAGCAAATTTGCAAAAACATTTTTTGAATCACCTCCCTTTCACTGCAGGGCATATTCAGAGTCTCTGGTGGATCTGATCTAAACATCAGAGGCTTTTCACAAGTTTATGAAATTTAAATGCCTCTTGTCTTTTAAAGAAAAATGGGAACACTAAAAATTCTTAAGTTTATTTTAATATTTAAAAGACTCCACTTTTAACTTAAATTGTTTTATAAACTGGTAATGTAACTTGTAAAAAAAACCTTTGCAGAACTGTAAAGATTTTTACTGGTGATTTTAGACTGTATGAGACAAAAAGAATGCATGAACTTACATTTAGGGTTAGTGCTTCCTAATATATTTATCGTACTGTCTTTGCCCACAATGTCTTGCCATTGAATTGTCTCTATGTTACAGAGCCTCGGGTTATGGGCAATCTTTACACCTCCTTTCAGAATCTCTGTGATAAATGAGAGAAGATATAGAAACAACCTCTGGTTAGGATGAGTGATTTGAAGAAGGCACAAAAACTTCTGGTTCAAATCTGACTATATTTAGGGGACAAAAATAGACAATAGGACACTTGGGGCAGCTGGTAGCCTAGTGGTTAGGGCGTTTGCCCTGCGATAAGGAAGTCATGGGTTTGACTCCCAAGACTGCTAAGCACCTCTGAGGTACCCTGAGTAAGGTACAGTCCCCACACACCCTGGGAGCACCCCGGGCGCCGTGTTTCTGGCTGCCCGCTGCTTCCACTTGGTGAATGGGTTAAGTGCAGCGGGAGAATTTTGTGCTGTTCATACTGTGTGCTCACACGGTGTGTTCACATATGACACAATGATCACTTTCACTTCACTTAAAAATTGAAATATAGACAATTAGAATTTTGATATTCAGACATTTTAGTATTGATTGTAAATTGCCTTAAATGATAGTGAGTAATTTATAATACAGTTGGCAATTTACAGTAATTTATAATACAATTGGCAATAATATATTTGTTTCTTATAATACTACATTTTTGTGTTTACTGAATCATTCTCAGTACATTTCACTCAAAAATGTTCAAATATTTCAAGCAATTGTTACAAAAGTGAAATGGGAAAACTAAGGACATTGGTGTTAATGCAGCTGTGACACATAATTAACATTAACAGAACATTTCCAAAAAATTAACATGAACATGTAAGATTAGATTAGTATGTATGATGTATGATCTGCAAGAATTCCAGTCAATTAACCATTAGATTGTTGTTGTGAGTAGTGCTATAGCAGCATCAACAGCACCCACAACACTGAATGTCAGACCCTGATATAAGTGCACTGGGTTTACTGTGCTACTTCATGCCACCTAAACATCACCTGTAGTTGTGTCTAAGTATTGGTGACTGAAACCAGCAATTCTTATTTTTTGGTTGTTTTACAGTTTCTGTGCTCCAGCTTCACATTATATATACAGGAGTATGCTATTTGTTTATGAAAAAAATTAAACACAATAGATATGAGTGCAATCAGACTGACTCTACTTACCTCTCAGGTTTCTCAGAGAAAGTTCCCTCAGTCCATTGGAGATGTCAAAAGAAGAGCTATTTCCATCATAGTTGGCCACAACAGCCAGGGCATGTTTTCCTCCATAAAGGTAGTGTCCCCGAATTAGAACTAGGTTTTCCAAGGGTATTACACTCACATAATTGAGTGCTATAAGCACATAACCACCAACTTCTTCAATGCTCTATAGTAAAAAAAAAAATAGTAATAATAAATATTTTACTAATTCTTGCTAAGAACATACAAAAGTAAAAAAATAAAAAATAAGATCCAGTTTAATCAATTTATTCAGTTTCTTCTTTTCACAAGTGTTAAGTCTTGACACACCCTGAGAAAAGAGAGGTCATAGTTCTCTCGTATATGTGTGATTTCCAGATTCTCCAGGACCACGGTACAGTTACTGTACATCCTCACTAGTGCCCTGTAGTGGTCGTCTGCCTGGGCCAGAAGATTTAATTTGTTGCTCGTTCCTTGGCATACTGTTAGGAAAGATGCAAAGAAACCTGTCCTGTAAAAAGCTATACATTTTCAGAGGAAACACCACAGAAAAAACAACAAATGTTGTTTTGTAATAAACAAAACAGAAAACAGCATTTAAAATTAATCTGAACCTGTACTGACCAGTGTGATCTGGGGCATGCTATGTATTACTGAAGTATAATTTTTTCTGTAAGATTACTATTTAGTATCACTTTACTGAAGGACAGCATTTGTTAGGCTATATGACACCTCCATAAGCCATCTAGGTCAACTAATAATAAAAATCTGTATAAACATTTAGGAAGCCCCTGAAGCCCAATAAGCATCAGTTATCATAAAGACTGCTTTTGTCCATTTTGGTCTCTTTACACTTTAACAATTCCTTGTATGTATTCGCTCACATACTTGGCCAGTAAAAAAACGATTCTGATTCTGATGAGAACTAACTGGAATAAGCCTTTGTAAATAATTATGAATGGTTATTCCAACAAGCGTCAATAGTCATAAAAGCTGAAGTAATGCTTAAGTATGAATCTTAATTGAACTGCCTGACAATATAGCATTATTGAAATTAAATTATTAAAATGTATTTTTATTAAACTTTAGCAAAACTTTTATTTTTATTATATTATTTAATTATTGCTTATTATAAGCTCAATGCTGTGTGCAGTGGAAAATGGTCTTTCCATTATTATCTCATTAGATGTCGATCTTTGCATGCACAGTCAATCTGATTACACCCTATTATGGTATGCTGGCCTTAGAGTGTCACAAAGTGTCAGCTGTCTGTTTCTGCTCCAAAAAAGCAGAAAGTTATGTCTTTCACAAAAAGATGTGTACACTATGATCAGAATTTATCCAGTTTGATTGAAACATTCTATAGTATGTGAATTTTGATTATATGACAACAAAAGTCGGTGCTCATTCTATAATGAAATGATTAAACTGACTCAATTAACAGCCACCCCCAAAACCTGTTTTTCCTAGTCTTTTTTTTTTTACTCTGTGTGGGTGCTCCTGGCTACACTTACTCTTTCGGAATCCAACTGCAGAAATGCATGATCATACTGAAAAGACTGTCACAGTGCATGAAATCAAAGCAGATTACCCTGGAAGGACTCACAGTCCTTAGTTTAACATGGTTAATAAACAAAAAAAAATATGCATTGTAAAAACAAACTAAAAACAAATTCCTTTGCTTTTATAACAATGAATTTACAAATGACAGTAAAACTAGACAGCACCAATACTGTTGCCAATATGCTTTAGAACAAAGACTCACGTGATCTAAAGTCAAGTAAAGTTCAGATGAGGGTTTAAATTAGAAAATGGGGTGAAATCTTTAGATTTTATGCGGCAGCCGCATGAAGGAATACTGTGCACTTTGCTGAGATTCAGCTGTGCCCTGGGGTAAAGTCTAGACAAGAGGATGTGACTGAACAAGTTTGGTTTAAAAAAAAAGTTAATGGGTAAATCTCTCACATTCCACTGTGACATGCTTTCCTTTCAGCCAGTAGGAAATACAGCAAAGTTTCAGTTGCATCATAGCAGTTTGTGAATAAATTCTAATAAATGCGGTTGATACATTTTTTGTGTCCCTTCAAATACGAGTTGGTATTATTGTGAAATGTTTTATTTTAGCCTCCAATTTATTTTATCTCTCATATCCTTCGCTGAAAGACCAGATAATGCTTAGACCTAAATCCTGCTAATAAAATTTAGCAGGATCTTTACAAAGATCTTCGCTAGGCTTTGGTATTTCCATCCAAAGGTTGATTGGCTGTTTCACAAGACTTTGAATTATCTTTGCCCCTAATGAATCTTGCTCCTTAGTCATCTTAAGGATACTCTCTCACACGCAGACAGTCAGTGAAGGGGATTGTCATTGGGAGCATGGGAAATCAAGGATATCAGAAATAAATAATGAAAATTGGCTTAGAAATCCTTAATCATGATTTTCAGGCTCTTGTACCCTTTGCCGTAATACAAATGGTGTTATATAAAAAGTGGTGTTGCACAGCAGTTGTCCAGCCACAACTAAAGAAACTTAGACACCCCGGCACTCAGTTATGTTAACTCCCTTCCAACTTGTTTTTCATGAGTAAAAGTGCTCCAAAGTCTTAACAAATGGGTTGGTTTATCTGGATCTGTTTCAAACTGGTTTGCAACATATTCATTTTAAATGGAACACACCTTTTTATTGGCTTAGGGAGCCATGTATCAGAAATACAGTTAGGTCTATAGGTATTTGAACATTAATTTTCTCTCTGTATACCAACAAAATAGATTTGAAATTAACTACTCAAGATGTGGCGGAAGAACAGAATTTAATTTAAGGGGTTTAACAAAGGTAACGCATTAAGATTTCAGATATAACAGTCTCTCCATTTTGAAATTCTCGATAGTAATTGGACATGTGACTGACAAGCAGTTTCATGGCCAGATGTGGCCTGTTCCCTAATTATTCTATTATAAATTAAGTATATAAAAGGTCTGTAGTAGATTTAAAGCTCTGAATTTGGTAGCTGAGGTCCAAAGAGGTGTCAGTGTAAGTGAAGGAGCTTCCAGGAATGACACCCTTCTTTTTCAGAGGTGATACACCTCCTCAAGAGTGCTCCTGACTTGGCTAGTTGTTGTAAAAAAAAAAGGAAACAAGGAAATAAGGAAATAATTCTGCAATCATTCACTTTAGTTGTCTTCCATGTTCAACCAGGTTTTTTGGTGTTTCTGAGCTCACCAAATGTACCAAATTGTACCACGTCTGAGTAAGTTTTAGCTATCTCCGTGATCTTTCTGGTTGATTTTGCTTTTTCAGCTTGGGACCTCATGTTAAGTTCCAGTAAATAGCAAATAGCATCTACATACCTTTAAATCAACACCAAACCTTTTATCTACTTAATCTGTCATGGAATATGAGAGAACCTGCCACATCTGGTCATGAAACTGCTTGTCAGTAACATGTACAAATACAACTGAGCCTGGAGGAAAATGGAGGTACTCTGTGAAAAATGGCTGTAATTTCCAAAAGCTTAATGCAGTACCTTTATTTAACCTCTTAAATTAAAGCTGAAAGTCTGTATGTACATCACATCCTGATTGTTTAATTTAAAATCTATCATGGTGGAGTACAGAGAGAGAATTACAACACTTGCATCAATGTCCCAATGCTTATGGACCTAGCTGTACATAACATTTATTATGGTGTACCATAACATTTATTATGGTGTTCTGTGCTGGGCCCTCTCTTTTTCTCCGTGTATATTTTGCCATTCGATAAAATCATTATGTAGCATTGAGTAAGCTCAGCATTGTGTGGTCGAGTGGTTGGGGTGCAGGAGAGCTGTGTGCGTGGTCACAGAGACACACAGCTCAGAGAACGAGCCAAAAATCTCTGTTCAACACAAAAGTTGCAGGCTAACTTTTCCTGTAACTCTCATATTTTGACTGTGTCTACTCCCACCTCACTCTCCTCTCTACATTACAGAGGTGACTAGACCACAAAAATGTAATTATTAAACAATTTGAATTTTTCCAGTAAGGAGAAGCAGCTCCAAAAGAGCTCCAAATTTCCAGAAGAAAATGCAAAGTGTGATTATGTGGTTGCTATGTTAACTGTGGTTGTTACTAGGTGGTTGCTAAGGTGTTGTTAGTTTGTTACTATGGCACTGCAGGTGTTGACTAACAGAAAGCTATCTGGTTACTATTGTAACTAGTGGTTGGTATGTGTTGCTAGGTGGTTGCAATATCTACGTACAATGAGCACATGGGAGGTGAGGACTTGTTGGATTCATTGATTACTTTATATTGCAGCAGTATCAGGCCAAAGAAATTGTACCAAAGAATCACACACCCCCAGAAAATGATGCAGAAACTTTTTTTATCATGTGCAGCAGAGGGCAAAAGACAAAAAAATCTGCACACGTACAAGAGGTGGTTTGAACACACACTTTTGCACAGAGAGAGCCAAAATGAGTTTCATGGCAGAAAAACAGCCATTCTAATCCTCTTCACCCCTGTGTTACACTCACAGCACCCTGTTGTTCTTCTTAAGATGGTGTCAGCAGTATTGTTGGCAGACCTGCAGCTAAATGCTGCAGAGCGGGGAATAAATCAGCTTCTAAACAGAGAGATGAGCCCCATGATCAGAATGAAAAAAAAAATGCATTATTTTGAGAGTTTAACTGAACCAGACATTTTTTGCTGTTAATCTCTTTCTCTTGCTCCACCCATTTTCAACCATCCTGGTAATAGGTTTGTGCTCCATTGTGTTGCTCCCATGCATTCCGACCATTTTCAACTTTTTATATGTAGTTTTAGTGGGGATAAAATCAATGTTTGAGTTCCTCACTCTTTAAGTACATGCCACTTTTTAGACACTCTCCAAAAATTGCTCTTTTAGAGCTGTAGAGATGTAGAGTGAGAGTGCATCAGTAATTTGAGGTGTCAGTAGAGTTTGTAGGTTCATATCTGGCTAAAGGAAAAAAAAGTTTTAGTCAAACATATTGGCACACTTCTTATTGTGAAGAAATATTGGTACCAATGTCTTTTTGACCATTGTTTTACATAAACCCTCACCATAGTAACCACCTAGCAACACCATAGCAACCAACTAGTAACAACCACAGTTACCATACCAACCGCAAAGTCACAATTTTCTTGAGGAAATGCAATCTAGATTAAGAATAAGTAGTATTAGGGTTTTGACACATTCTTTGGTATGGTTCTTTGACTACCATTACCAAGGTGTGCAGTATGGACAGTTCTCCCTCCATGTAACTTCCCAGAGGGTCAAAACTTGCTCACACTTTTTCTATTGCTGAGAGTACAGTACTGGTGGCCTAGTGGTTAAGATGTTACCCCTGCAATCAGAAGGTTGTGGGTTCAAATCCCGACACTGCTAATGGGACCTCTGAGGTACCCTTGAGTACCCATCCGCACACACTGTTCACTTGGTGCCCCTTGTTGGTGGCAGCCTACTATTTCACTTTGTGAATGGGTTAAAGGCAGAGAAGGAATTTCACGCTGTGAAATGTGTTTATGCGTGACTATAAGGGGCCACTTCAGCCAAAGCGGGAGTCGGTTAGCTGATGTAAAAGGATTAGGAGGTAGTGCTCTGGGGCAGCTGGTAGCTTTGTGTTTAGTGCGTTCGCCCTGCGATCAGGAAGTCGTGGGTTCGATTCCCAAGACTGCTAAGCACCTCTGAGGTACCCTGAGCAAGGTA
>JBBIGA010037112.1:0-13579 GCA_037576975.1 Alestes dentex | reverse complement strand
GAGGGGGGGGTTTTTTTTTTTTTCTCTCTCTCTCTCTCTCTCTCTCTCTCTCTCTCTCTCTCTCTCTCTCTCTCTCTCTCTATCTGAGTTAAAAGGGTTTATCACTGCAAGACTGACCTGCTTCCCCATCTCACTAATCACTAATCACTTTACACAGAGGAGGACGGGCAGAATAACAACAGTGACTGTTTCTCCAAGCCAGGAAACAGTGCATAATTCATTGAATGTCGTCATCATCATCATCAGAAGCATCATCACAGGCATCATCTTGCTAAATGTGAGAACCTGAGAAAGATCTTCAGCAAACGCACTCACACACACAAACACACATATATCCAACCCAAATGTTTCCTTCGGATTAATATAATTAATTAAGTAATTATTAGGACTGTCTTGATTACTTAATTAAAATCAATTATTCTATTTTAAGAATCAGCTGATGAAAGTTGGTTCTCTGCCAACCGGCTTAGTGATCAATCTGCAATTTGAACAATAAACATGTTCTGCATAGGTCAGTATAAAGCCATGTTTTGTAGTCTGAACATTCTCTACAAGAAAGACAAACTAAAAAAAGGAAACCCACACCAGCAGGATCTCACTAATGGTTCTATGTGAAATTTAAATGATTGTCCACAGTAATTAACAGTACAAAACGGATACAGAAGATAGAAACAAAAACTGAAAACTGTGCCACTCAAAATAATAAAAAATATTAATAACCAACAACATCATCTCCATCTCCTACAACTCCGTCTATTATGGAGAGAAAAGGCTTAGCTTGCTCAGAGAACCTGCCTGATACTGTTTCACTTGCAAGTATGTGCATTTTCTTTCACGCACTGTCTTAAAGTCAACGTGAATCAAAAGTCAACACATTCTCAAATACACATTTACAGTAATTTTTTAAATAATTTAAACGATGGTGTTGTGAATCATGCTTACTTTGACAAGGGAAAAGGTTTAAAAGTCTTGATTTCAGGTTGACTTTAATCCTGCTCCTGGGAACCTCTTGCCCTGCACACTTTCAACCATTCCCCGCCCCCACAACACACCTGATCCAGCTCAGGAAGGGCTTGATGTTCAAGTGATGCTCTGGATCAGGTGTGCAGGGGCAGAGAATAGCTGCAGAGCAGATGACCCTGGGAACCTGGAGACACACACCTGGGGTTAAAAACACTGCTTTAAACAGGTTTTTGTACCACAAATACTCAAAGTGCATTTCTAAACGTTCCAACCTCTCTTTATCTCTTAGCCAGTTTTTGAAACCATGCCTTGTTCTGCTGCATTTCACAATCAGTCCAGGTTAAAACATTCCTTCTTATTTCAAACGGAGAGAGCACGGCTCAACTGCTACAGGCTGAAATCTAAATTAGCTGATTTTTGTGACATCAGAAAAAGAATGGATTCAAAATGGGCTGTTTCTATAGCTTCATTTTCTAACACGGACATGTCCAATATTGCTATGATGTACTAAACCTATCAAACTTAATATGGGTCATTCTAAGGAACTGTAATATTTGTATCATATTAGGTTGCTTTTCATTAGGTTGCTGATTCACTGCATCAATACACTTACTTTAGAAGCAAATATCGACATAAATGCACATATTTTTTGTATGTTTTTGCTTCTGGTGGGTATTTAGGTCAAGACAACTCTGTCTGAAAAGAGAACAACTTCTTAAGACTTGCTTTGTTAAACTGGCAGCTTTGCAGTCTGGAACTTGGAAAGTGCAGAGGCTGTTCTCAGTCCACTTCCTCTGCAGCCTCCTGAGGAGAGCAGCTCCTGCAGTGACTCACTCAGAACGCTCCAATCACCCAAACGAGCGCCTGCGTCGAACAAAAGCATGTCAGATCCACAAACAGCCTTTTGGGTAGAAACTGGCCACGGTCAGAGGACCTGGCTAAGTGGCCGCATGCTCCAGAACAGTCACGCTGCTAATCCCTCATTTGGAAAATGAGCTTCAGTGAACAATAAAAATATATCCACACACAGACTGCCAGCAGTGGTTTGGATCAGGTGGTTCAACTTCACTCAAGCCGTGTACTTATTACATACGCTTTGATGGAGTACTGTAAACCTGCATGCATTAGGAGCAGTCACAATGTTTGTAGGACTTACTGATTCATGGTCTATATATATATATGTATATGTGTGTGTGTGTGTGTGTGTGTATTATTTTTTTAAATTCCTATTTTTATAGTGTAAACCCTAAATATGCCCCCAAATATGCTCCCATTTTAAACTCAGTTTAATACATTACCCTTAAAGAAAACCCATGTCCGTACTGTACAGTTTACACTGAACTCCCGCAGTGCTAGAATGTAAATACCGATGTTACCCCTGTATAGACTGTACTCTTATTCATGCACGGGCGTTTGCTTTGGTATAAGCAGGTAAATACAGTAATAATTTAATTTAATTTACTGTAATACAAATACAGGGCTTTAAGAAGAACAAAACAAAAAACATGAAAAATGCATGAAAAAGCCATGAAAAATGATACATTGCTGCGAAAAAAGCCATGACATTTATATAGTAACCCCCCGCTTTTACACAGATCAAGAGTCGCAGAATAATCCAGATTTTTTTCTGAGAACCTAACTGATAATTGTACGCTGAAATTACCTAACTGATAATTGTATAATTTGCTTTTTTCGTGGCAATGTTTTTTTATGCCTTTCAGTTCTAAATTATTAAGAAAAATATAATTTACTAATTTTGTAACATAAATAGCCATTTTAAATTTCCAGTTATTTGCTGTTGCCCTCCTGTTCTCGTGTTTTCGTTTCGTTCTTCTAAAAGCCCTAAGATGCCGCCCAATAGCCCTGCACCCTCTGGCAACGCACCCAAGTGCAAGAGAAAGTGTAAGGCCTCGTCCACACGGACGTTTGAATCTTGGAAAAATGAACGCGCTCTGAACGCCATAGGCGTTTTTGTTGCGTTTTGTATCTGCGCTTGATTGACTTCAGTGCGGCGCTACACTGGCGTTCGTCTGACGCTGTTTAACTCCAGCCTGCAGCCCGATGTGTAGTTTCGTGTACTCACCTGTGGGGGCAGTAATTATTCTCTCCAGATTGTTTACATGTTGGACATCTTGATTTGTAGTTCTACATTGAAAACATTGTAGTTCTACTTTGAAAACAAAGTTTTATCCTTTTTTAAAACTTACAATCGACATTATTGTTTTAAAAATCTTCCTGATACGGCGCCGTAGGATTTCGGCAGTAATTGACGCCAAGAAGACGTTGCATGCAACGTTTTTTTGACGCCACACAAACGCACAGCTGACAGAGCCGGGGCTGAACGCCCGTGTGGACGCGGTGATTTGCTCCAATGAGCAGAAAAACGGTCGTCGCTCAGTCCGCGCTCACCTGACGCCACGAACGCCCGAAAAACGCCTGATTCAGACGCTCGTGTGGACAAGGCCCCAGACACTCCAAGAGAAGGTTGAACTACTGGATATGCTTCTGGAAGGAAAAAGTTATCCCACTGTCACACGCCATTATGAACAGTAAATTATTGAACTGTAAAAATTATTAGTGATTACCCGTACATTTTACTGTATTTTTATTACTAAAAAATGAAATTAAATTATTACTGTATTTACCCTGCTTATACCAAAGAAAACGGCAGCGGATATCAAAGAAAACATGTTTGCATGAATTAACTGTGGGAGACGGCAGTACAACGAGTATACAGGTTTATCTTTATATTTTAAGGGTAATGTATTAAGCTGAGTTTAAAATGAAATTAAAGTGTTTCGGATTCAGTTATTTTTTCTTAGAACTGAACTAATAATTGTTGGCTCCAGCAAACTCCAGCAAATTTGTGGAAACCACAGTTATCCTCCACATCCTTTTTGCTTTTTTCTTGGCAATATATAATGCTTCATGCATTTTAGTGCTAATTAGTGGGATGGTTAACTACCACTGTACTCAGTAATCAATCCGAGAACGTTATTTATTTCTCTTTGCAGCTTATTGGCTGCGGCCGTTTGATGCACCTGTGACGCTGCAGACCAGAATTCCCCCGGTGGAGAGTCTGGAATGTTCCTCTTGTTTTTCGTTTTGCCCTGTATTTTTATTACGGTAAATTAAATTAAAAGAGGCTGTTGAGCTCAGTCGCTGTCCCGTGTCCGCTTTAACCGGCAGGTCACTACAATACGACTCCTGAAGCTACTGAATAAGATGCGCCGCCCGACGAACAGTAAATTATTGAACTGTAAAAACTGGTGAATACCCGTACATTTTTCTGTATTTTTATTAATAAAAAATTACATTAATTTATTACTGTATTTACCTGCTTACCAAAGAAAACGATACCAAAGAAAACGACAGTGCCTACCAAAGAAAACCCCCACATGAATTACAGTGCAGTCTATACAGGGGTAGCATCGGTATTTACATTCTAGCACTGACAGGAGTTCAGTGTAAACTGTACAGTATAAATACAGGTTTACCTTTACATTTTCAGTAAGGGTAATGTATTAAACTGAGTTTAAAATGGAAGTGTTTTGGGAGCATATTTGGGGCATATATTTACACTATAAAAATAGGCATTTTTAGGCTTTTATTTTTAGCACAACACAACATAATATATATATATATATCTAATTTCCCGTCAATTCCCATGTGAAGCATGAACGAGGTACTATGCCTTCTTGAGGACTTCAGAAGCGATACCTTCAGAACAGAGGTTCCAAAATATCTTTTACAAATATATATATATATTAGGGGTGTCAAAATAGGCGTTAATTTCAATCAATTAATTACAGAAACAATAACGCATTTAAAATAATTTACGCTGATTAATCGCACCATGTGACTTTGGTTGTTAGGAGTATCGTTCACTGCAATTCATGCAATAAGGAATTTTTGTATCACCGGAGTACATCACGTCTAAAATATCACCTCAACACAAAGCATTTAGGAGCTAACCCAGCCGTCCGAGCCAGACCAGCCCTTATAATGCTTCTGTAACCTGTAATATATATGAACAATAATGTCAGAGAAAAGGAGGTGGGAATTTCCACTGACATTATGCTACGATACTACTATGATGTTTGGACCGTGATATGATATTACTGCGATTCTTCAACTGTATTCTTCTCTGCTGAGGTCTCAGCAACTCTAATTTCCCGTCAATTCCAATGTGAAGCAAGAACGAGGTACTATGCCTTCTTGAGGACTTCAGAAGCGATACCTTCAGAACAGAGGTTCTAAAATATCTTTTACAAATATTAAATGACTGCAAAAAATAAGGCCAGACTCAGTCAGGCAATCTGCTTATCTGAATGAACGTCAACTTACAGCAGTATTACTTTCAGCCAGCTCTAGAAACTGGGCTTTTGCAGCTTTAGCATAGAGGACTGTGATGTTTACTGCAACATCAGCAGTCTCTGCTGCCTGACCTCTGAAACACAGCTCAGATGAGCTCCAGTCTGCAAATGCAAACGCGTGTCTCTGTGCCCGTCTGTGACACAGTCGCCTTCAGTGTCTGAGGCTATTACAGGGGGTCCTCGAGTTGCAACACAGATCCTTCGACAGTGATGTAACACAAATTTTAGTGTTAGTCGAAACACACCCTAGTCACCTACTGACCCTAACACAGCTATAAAATCACAATCTAGAACATAAAACAACTAAGCCACAGCAAAAGCAAAAGGACACTCCCTCACTCATACGCCGCGTTACTGCGTATTCTGCGTATACTGTGTATTCTTCCGCCGTGTGCAACCAAACTAGTTACGGGAGTGAGTGTCGTAAACTCTAAATGTTGCATGTCGAGACGGTCCTAGCCCGATGACCCCCAGGGGTAATGTATAGCTAAGGGTAATGTATATTGCATGACGGGCAACCAATCAGAAAGTGCTGTGGGGGTACATGGCACCAGACCACAGCGTGGAGACTCCACACATAGAGGCAGCTGCGTCAGTCCCAGAGAATCTCATTTTTAAATTCAAATATCGGTCAACCCCTTACGTTAACTGCGGAAATAGATTTTCTTCACTCAGTCCAGAAAATGAACTACACCACTAGGGTACACAGTGATATGTGGCAAAAGAGAGATTCTGTGTGGGATGGCTGTGTGTGTGTGTGTGTGTGTGTGTGTGTGTGTGTGTTTCTTACTGTTCTCTCATGTTTGGTCAGTTAACTGAGTTGATTCGGTTTGTGTGAATGCTGATGAACTACGGTTTCCTCTTCCTGCTCATAACCGAGTTAAGTGGGTTTAAAAAGGACTGCTCTGGATCATCTGTCAATCACAGTGCAGGAAATAAAGCCTGCATAAGGATGAAAATAACCTGGAGCATGGCAGACTGCAGAACAACTAAACATAAATATACAACCCAGCGTATGCACACACACTCAGTTCTACAATCTGTCATTAAGTCTAATGGTATAAGATAAAAACATACAGCTTTAGGAAGAATTTCCTGTGTATATATACATATATTTCATTAAATTCCACTCTCTTTCACATACTTTTCAACACAGTCTACCAAACAATGCTGGAATAACTATGTATGGTAATTACATAGTAATTATAGCATCATTAGGGAAATGGCAAGCTATAGGTTTAGGCTCTGTAATACATGTGATACTGAAATCCACTGAGGAATTTAAACTTTTGTCTGAATTTACAACATTGTCTAGGTGTCCATCACATAATATGTATCATAACTGTGACCATATTTTTGTTTAATGACTTGAAAAACGCCAGCATCCCTTTGCATTGCATAAAAATATACTGTTTGAGAATGAAGTTTTAATAGAATGCACTTTAGACAGCCAATCACAAGTCTAGATTTTGGAATGAGCATACACTGATAATACCAACTACATGGATCTGAAAGTTTGGTTTTGAACAAATTTTGCATGTGCTGAATTCTGAACCTAAACCCACACATCACTCCTGTGAGAGGATTTTCTGTATTAAGCAACTTTTACTACAAAAAAAGGCTGTTTAATGATCCAGGACCAAGACAAATAAGGAAGGAAATTGGCTTTGATGTGGTATTTTTACAGATGAAGAAGATTAGCCCAATTACCATCTCTACTACACAAACGCACACACACACACACACAAACACACACACACACACACACACACACACACACAGTTGTTAGGATAAAGCGGTATAAGTTTAATCCGGTGCTGAATGATGCTGTCGAAAGCAGAAAAATACACTTTCACAAAAAAGAAAAGCTACGCAGTACAAGTCCAGAGTCCTGCCATCTGCAGATTCCTTGCATTCCTTCACCTAAATGCACGAGCCGAGTGTCTGAGCAAAGGAGAGAACAGGAAAGGAGATGAGTGGAGAGAGGGTTCTCTACACATTCGGCTCTCTACTGTGGAAATGACAAAACACATGTCCACATATTATAAAAGAAAAGAAGAACCCACAGGAACCCATTTAACTATCTGTTTAAATGAGGCTGATGACATCTGGCCTCAATTAGTCCAGCCTGAAGAGAATTCCAGATGTCTCTACCACATACCATAAAATATTAAGTGTTCTTAGACTTTCAGCACACACTGTGAACAACCTAATACCAAAAAACACGGGGGTGTGGACTAAAAAATTCCCAATTCTCGGCTGGGACAACATACGACGGGCCAAAGTGGAATCCCTGTGAGCTGTAGGTAGGGATACACTGACAGAAGTCTCGAAATATTCCTCAATGGCAGCCTGCCATACCAGTACAAAAAAAAACAATCGATAAAACTAACCTTGTGTAAATTAGCTTTGAACCATCTCTTTAAGTAACTGCATTCATGCAGTAATTGTGTAATAACTGCAACAGCCTTAATAAACACATGTGATACACTGCAATTGAGAACTTCTACAAAAGTCTTGGTGGTTCATGTCTCAAAAACCTTTCATTCATTTTGGAATTCTGTGTTACTTGTGTTGCTCAGCTCAAGTGCTTCATTAGGTCCCCTGAAACACTTTCCTGGTTTCACATCCAAATCACGGTCTTCCAGTTGACGACCCCAGTGATTCATGACTGAATGAATCTTTAAAAAGCAGGACAAAGCCCACTTGTGATTACACATGCATCAGTGTGTACACAAGCAAAATGGGGCACCAGTAACTGCTTGTAAATGTCACCCATAATTCCAATACCAGAGCTATAATAAGAATATGTTCTCATTTATGACTATACATCCCTCACGAAAAGGGCAGTAATGAACTGGGAGGGTTGGACGAAGAGAAAGACGTGTTTGTTTTCATGCTGTTTCATTCTTGGCCGTAGCGGCCAAGAATTCTTCATTCTGTTTCGTAGCGGCAAAGATTACGGCACAGTGGACCTACAAAAAGAAACGTTATCAGAGGAACACTGGATGCATCAGCACGATATTGTAATGCAAAGACGTGACAAGGTGCGCCATGGATACATTTTATTCATTTTGAATGTAACTCCATCGTTTGCAAACCACCATCACCCATCACCAACAAACCACCATCACCAATCACGTTAAAGTCATGTGCAAACTCCTGCTGCCTCAGCTCTAGTCATATTAGTAGATTATGCCACAACCAAATAAAGTCATTCAATGTTGTCCAAAATCTTGTGTGAAGCCTGAACCCAGCATCATGAATCAAATCACAGCTGAGAGTATCCTTACACGCCTAGACACCCTCCTGATGTCAGAAGGGAAACTTCCCTCCACTCTCTCACTCTGCCTTTTCTCTGAGGAGGCCATGAAAAACACCAAGCACAAAACATTGAGTCATTGTTTAAAGCAGACCCCCTCCCAAAGTACACTGCAGAGCAAAAAACCTCCACAGGGGAAGGAAGAGAGGACAACAGCAGAGCACGCTTGAGTTGACATCTTTCTCAACTCCAGGAGAGAATCAGCCAAAATCTTGGCTTACTGGAAACATGAGTCATGGCTCCAAATATGTGTCTGACATGTTCTGGCATTCTCTAGCAGTCCTGCGTTTATCAGTCTGAACATCTACATCTGCTGCAGCTTACAAAGAGAGTCACCAATAGAACATCGAAACACTTCAGCTGCCTTTGTCTTATCAGGTCTGCCAGCTCAGCTGTGGCAGAAGGTAAAGCCGTCTGAATGGGTGTCCATTATGCATGTAAATAAGACCATCTCCCCCTGGTCAGTAATGTTTGATAGAAGACAGGTCTGGCTGTTCCATTGGAACTTGGTTGGAGAGAAACGATCCAATTTCAATGTAAGATTCAAAGCAAATCTAAGTCTGAAGTCCTTTTCCACTGATTTAATTCCAGACTCATTCAGCGTGGTGCGATGGGAGGTGGCTCATTGCTGACTCATATTTCTTTACAGTGGTGGTGAATGGAACCCAGGGGTCACAATGTTTACAACACAAACATAACCATTTATTTACTGCCCAGAACCACCAAAGGACCCACACAACTTCAGAGTGTTTATATGTAACACTGATGATGGTGAAATAGTGGTAAATCTGAAAAACATACACTTTCATTGAGGACTATTTTTGCCTCACAACACTGTGTTTATCCACTATGAATGTATTTTACCAATGTGTTTTAGGCCAAAAGCTTCATAACAATTTCATTCAATGACTTTCTCTGAGGCAGATTTTGAAGGCACTGAACTCTTTCAATGTCTGGTCCCTGTCACCACTCCTGTGAACAATTTTGACTCTAGTTTGTAGAGAATTATGCATTTGGCCTAAAACACATAGCAAACAAATAAAACTAACACAAGCCAACAGATATATATGAAAACATATTCATTATTTTAGTCAGAAATAGTTGTCACAGCAAACTACCATACACTTTTAGTAAGAAAACACATTCCTTTCCAGCTTCCCAAATCCCTTCCCTGTGGATTTGCTAAAAGCCCTTGTGTTTGGAATTATGTGAGTTGGGAAGTCATGGGTGTGAATAATGTTAAAGGGGAATTCCACCTTTTTTTTTTTACATTTCTGCATATTAAATCTCAACCACTGGGAGGCAAACATAGTCTTCAATAGTAGTTTGATGTGACAACTATTTCTGACTAAAATAATGAATATGTTTTCATATACATCTGTTGGCTTGTGTTAGTTTTATTTTTATGTTTGCTATGGTGTCAGCACTTGGCCCTGATGATGAAAGAGGTCAGTAGAGTTTCTCCCAACAGAAGTGAAAATAAAACCAACAGACTTCTATTGATAGATCAGCTGGTGTAAATCAGTTGTGGAGAGGAAATTTATATAACCCAACTTACAAGTGAGTAAAGAAATATTTGAACTGAGGTCTCATTCGCTTCTCCTAGACATGATTAAATGGAGATTTTTCACGTTTTCCACATTACTCACTCATTTAAACATAACCAAAGTCATCTGGAGTGGTTTGGTGTGAAATGCTCCATTCTGGAGAAACTTGCCGAGTCAGAAGTGTTCACAGTGCTGGTGAATGGAACCAGATGTCTGAAGAGTTTAATTATTCATCTAAAAGCTCCCTCACAAAAAGTTACTGCATGAAATGGTTGCAAAAACACTGACTGAGTTTTGTTTTTTTTTTTAACAATAAATAATAGTGGAGAGATGCATGCATTGCATAATAAGGCAAAAGAAACCCAAAGAAAATGTTTTTCAGATTTACCATCATTTTACCATTAACACTATTACATATAAAAACTCAGAATATATATGTAGGTTCACACAGACAAAGAGAACTAAATCAAAAAATGAAACAAAAATAGTGTACTAGATAATTTATTTATTGAGAAAAATGATCAAATATTACACATTTGTGAGTGCAAAAGTGTGTGAGCCTCTAGGATTAGAAATTAGAGTCAGGCGTTTTCAACCAGTGGGACGACAGTCAGGTGTGAGTCAACACCTGGATTCATTAAAAAACAGGGATCTATCAAAGTCTGATTGTCACAGTAAATCTTTGAGGACGTTTATCGCAGCACAAACAAAGGAGATTTCAGTGGAAACAAAACCATCTCTAAAGACTTTGGATTCCACCAATCCACTGTCAGACAGACTGTGTATAAATGGAGGAAGTTTAAGATCATCATTTTCCTCCTCAAAAATGGCTGACCAAGAAAGATCATTCCCAGAGTAAGGTGTGTAACAGTCTCTCTCACTTGATGCTGATATTCACGAGTCCATCTTCAGGAGAGCACTGAACAAAAAGCGTGTGCATGGCAGGGTTGCAAGGAGAATGTTCTCCAAAAACACACTGCTGTCTATCTACAGTTTACTAAAGATAATGTGGATAATCCAGAAGACCACTGGAAAAATGATTTGTGGACAGATAAGACCAAAACAGAACATTTTAAATAAAGAAGGCTGAGGTTTATAGAAAGAAAGAGAAGCACTGCATTCCAGCATAAGAAAACTATACGTCCTTGGAAACATGGTGGTGGCAGTGTCATGGTACAGACCTGTTCTGGGGTATCTGGACAAGGATGGCTTGCCATCATTGATGGCAATTCTGAATTATTCCAGTGAATTCTAAACGAAAATGTCTGAACATCTGATCATGAAATGGGTCATGTAACAAGACAACAACCCTCAGCACACAAATCATCCTATCAAAATTGGTTAAAGAAGAAAAAAATGAATGTTTTGGAAGAGTTAGAGTCCTGACCTTAACCCAATAAAAATGCTGTGGAAGGACCTGAAGTGAGCAGTTCCTGTGAGGAAACCTATCAACATCAGGACTCCTCAACAGTTACCAGAAATGTTGGGAGCACTTATTGCCACTCAAGGGGGTCCCATTACATACTGAAAACATGGGTTCACATACATTTACCACTCGTGGATATGTAGTATATCATTTTCTTCCATAAATAATTGATAATATGGCAAATTCCGAAGGAGTTCACCTTTAAAGCCCCCATTCCTTTTCTTAAAGGGCAGCTAACTGGGTGGTCAACTGGGCAACTTATTGTTCAAGATTGATCAATAGTTATCAGAAATGTTAGGTGCAGTTATTGCTTCACAAGGGGTTCCCATTACAAACTAAAAACAAGGTGTGTTCACACACATTTACCACTCGCACATCTGTAATATACCATTTTCCTCAATAAATAAATGGCCAATTCAAAATGTTTGTCCTGATTGCTTCACTTTGTGTCCAAATCTGACGGTTTTAGACCATTTTTAGGTAGAAAGAATAGTAAATTCCAAAGGATTGTTCAGGACTCAACAGTCAGAACATTGGGTGCAGTTATTGCTTCAAAAGGGGTTCTATTAGATACTAAAAACAAAAGTTTACATACATTTTCAACTCACAGGCATGTAATACGCACTATTCCTCAATAGATAAATGGCTTATTATAATATAGCAAATTCAAAAGGCGTTCACCAACTTTAAAACCCCACTCCTTTTCTTCAAGGGCGGCCAACAGGGTGGTCAGCTGAGCCCCCCTGTGTTGCCCCCTTTTCTGTCGGGCTGGGCAGATAAACATTACGTGGTGGAGAGTCACACACTCATTAATAACTGAGCTGCCAGTCCAGCAACTCGCTGCGTCAGTGCCGCACTCTCAGCCCGCTATCCAAACTGCGCCGTTTCTGAGCTACACTTCACCAAAACCCACTCGTATTTACGAGCTTAGTCCGAGAGACCCCCCAGGCCTTTGACGAGGCACAGCTTGGCTCCTTGGCCGCCTGCTTCTTACTCGAATTTTCCGTTCCACCTTAAATACTGGCGCACTTAACATGCGAACGATCCAGGCGCCAGTACAGAACCAGTGTGCCATTTAAGGTGGAACGGACTATTGGAGCAGAAAGCCAACTTCAGCTGGGTGAGAACTCCAGAGAGGGATAGACAGAGAGTTGGTGCCGACGATGAAAAGAGAAATAAATAAAATCTCGTTCAGGTCTCCTGGCGCACTTACCTGCAGATGTTCCTGAAAGCGGATGGGCAAAATCTGCGCCATTCTCGCAAGGCTGGGAAAAAGAAAACAAGACGAAAAGGGATAAAAAGGTAAAGGAGGAGGGGAAGGGGACTCTGAAAACAGCCGTCTCTTCTTGATTTCCCTCTGCTCGGAGCAGCCGCAGGCCCGTTAGGTGCGGGAAAAGTGAGCGTCAGTGCTCAACTCAGACCGGCCGATATTTCACCACTCATTCACACAGATCACCCACCACTGCGGCACCAGAACCTGACGCCTCCGCCCGAGAAACTAGAGCCGGGGGGACTCTAACGAAAAGATGGCGAGGACTGTGACGTCTGTTGTGCTCCATACGGCAAAAACATTGACATTACCACAGGAACGAAAAGGCTTCTTTAAATGTTCGTTGCTGGAAGTAAAAAATGAGCTGTTTGTGAACGTAAAGCAGGAGTTCCCCTCTGTACCCCTCCGCAGACCCCTTCCCCAAGAAAGGAGCACGTGACAGACTCCCCACCACTCCTATTTCTCAGCTCTCTGAGAGCCTAGTGAGAAACCAAAATAAGGAACAGTAATTAAATTAAGCAATTACACACTAATTAACTAATATTATGGTAACACACACAAGTACACATACACACACACATATATATATATACATAAACAGAGAGAGAGATAGCATCATGATAGACAGAGTAGACAGATGTGTAGACAGATAGACAGATAGACATTTGTATAGAG
>JBBIGA010037101.1:0-13579 GCA_037576975.1 Alestes dentex | reverse complement strand
CAGAGTTGTTAAATGATAGCTTGCTAACATCGTTACTGGCACTCAGTCCTATTACTCTTTATATGAGTAACAGGACTAAAAGTAACAGGACTAAAAGTAACGAGTTTTTAGCATAGAATTAGCAAAAACATGAAATATAGCTAAATGGTGGCTATGCAAATAGCATGAGAACACTGAGCACACTCTAGTGATCTACCAAAAATTTGTATTTTAAAAATAAGCAGATAATATCCAAGAATTAATTTAGCTAACAGGACAGTACATTGAGATTTACCTCCTCAGTCATAGTTGAAATATGATCAAATATAGAGTGAAAAAAAGGAGGGAACTTATTTTTGGTCTACCCATGGCCCTCAGAAGACCCAGCTGTTGCAACTTACTGTTGAACATGTGACTTGTGGAATTTTCCAAATTTTTCAGATGGAGTAATGTGTTAGGGTAACAGGACTGAGTGAAAACCTAGGCAAACAACTACAATGTGTATTTTAACTTAGATATTATGGTTTTCTTATGAAAAAACTATTTTCAAAGCATAGATGGGATTTGGAGTCACACAATAATGCAAAAAAATTTAATCTCTGAAGGATTTTAATAATTATACTTCAATGTAAAGTGTATAGTTAGAGAGCGGGGACAGGTAACAAATGCTATTTTTTCAGTGTTCTAGGTAGTTTTTTGGAAATGTTTTTAATTATATATCTTAAATTTACAATTAGGTCTATGTACAAGACATTGTGCTTAATAATAAAATGTATTTTACAGTTATGTTTTGTGCACATTTATACATGTAATTTCCTGGGGACGGAAATGGCACCGATTCGGCGGAATGGCCCATATATGTTTCCTATGGTGCATGTTTGTTTAGTGAGACTGCATTGTGCATTGCATTATCTCTTTGAGTAACACATAAATAAATTATTTCAGTGTTCTCTTAACCTCTTATGGTATTAAGCCCTTGTGTTGATTTCAGATGTAAGTTATCTGCCTGCGAACATAAACAGTCACATCTGCTGCCAACATACAACTGGTACTTTTGTGCAATTTAATTTGTTGTACTCTGAATTTGAAAAATGACCCATTAATAGGTTAGCAAGCTGGGAACACATTCTTGTTCTGACATTTCTTCTCCCCACAGGCGTACTGATGGAAACCACAAAATGGTGAGGTGGAGGATGGTCTATCATGGATTTGTTGATGGCTTTAGTCGGACCATCATATACTGTATTTACAGTGTCTCAATAACAACAAGGCATCAAGTGTACTGGAACTGTTTTCTACTGGTGTACAGAACTTTGGCCTTCACTTAAGAATATGCTGCCACCATGGCATGGAGAACACAAGGGTTGCCCGGTATATGCTGGAGAAAAGGGGGTTAAACAGATGCAGTGTCATTACTTGACACAGTGTCCATTATTAGTGGATAGAACGGTTGTGGGCAGAGCTAAAAAGAACTGTGTCCTTCCACATTAGTGACCTCTTTACCTTTGTGGAAAATGAGGGCTTACTGCATTCTACTGAGCTCCATCTGTTTTGTCTGCACTACACCTACCTTCCAAGAGTTCAAAGGGCACTGCAGAATTCTGAAATCAGTGGAACAACCTTGGATTATCTACACAGGGAGTTGTGGCAGAGAGGGATTTTTAACAGTGCTGGAGTTGGAAACCTGGCAATTGATTACATTTTTGTGCAAAATGAGACTTTTACAATCAGTGAAGACACCCATTTACAGTTAGAGACTAAAAACATTGTTGTTTCAGTAAATGACTTTGATGTAAATCAGAATACAAACAGTAGACCTAAGACAGCATGCAATTGTTTTTAAGCCTGGTGAATTTTCTTAGTCAAAAGTAACAAAGCTGCTCACTTAAAAAGCAACAGGCACGAAGTGTCCAAGTGCTAGCACACTGTGAGTTGTTTTATGACAAACTGAATAATAAGACAGTAACATAACATTTGGATTTGTTTTTCACCACTGTGCCTTTAAACTACCTCCCAACTGCTCAGTCAATATTAATCAAACCGTGTTCAACAAGGATTTGTTTGCTAAAGCATCTGACAGAAAAGATAATTTTGTACAATCAACATCCTGGGGGTAAAATGAAAGTTTCATTTAATCACAGAAAAAAGTGCTGTATTTTATCAACATACTAATAGTATTAATAATGGAACAGGTCTGCACCTTGCTGATGCTCCTAAGCTTATATGTTCATAGTGCACCTTAAACTCAACAGGGTACTTTGAACAAGCATAATAGTTATTCTCTACCAATGTGTGTAACGTATCGCAAAGTCCGCGCTCTTACTGAACTCCTCATATGTATCAAGCAGTGGCAGCTAAAGGCAGTTGATGCAGGAATTTGCCACAGGCAAACTGAGCTTCAGGCTGAAGGAATCATAGTGCAGGAAATCAATTGATGGCTGAGGGGAAAAGCCAACTGGAGGGATGACATTTGCACCTGTTAGGATTTTACCTAGATGTGCAGATCCCTCTTGCTCTAGAATGTCATGGGCTCAAATCCTACCTTCAGCATACCCCCACTGGATTCCTGAGCAAGCCTCTTAACTCCAAGTTGCTCCAGGGGGACTGTTCACTGTAATTAGGGAATGGAAGCTGCTTTGGATAAATGCTGTAAAGTCTGGTAAATGCTGTAAATGTAAATGCACAATGTACAAATTAGAATTTACAGGAATCAAACCAGCAAGTTCAACATACCATACACAAAACTACAGGATGTTTGGAGAGAAAGGGTGAAAAAAGAAGCAAAGAGTAAAAAAAACAGAAGGAGGAAAGTAAAAAAAAAAAAAAAAATGTAGTGAACGGAAACCGGTTGATAAACTGGGATGCAAACAAATGTACACAGTATTCTCTTGGACCAATAATGTGTACATTTGTACCAACACCATGAGAAACAATTCTGTACCTAGCTGTAATATTTACCTTCAACATCCTGCAGGTAATCCCTTCAGAAGGGTACTAAAAGTTCCTCTGCCCTTCTCTTCTTGCTTCCCACTTCAGCTGGTTGTGTAAAAGGTGATCCATTAAGTCAGCAGACAGTCGGGGTGGTTCGTTGCACATTAAAGGCCTAAAACTGTCTGGATACATTTGGATTGCATCCAGAACACCATGGGTCTTCAGCCCCTCCTTAATTAAAAAAAAATAAGCAACACAAAAATATTTATATTCAAATTTAGAAGGCTAATCGTTTATTGTCATTTATTATCACCAATGCAGAATGAGATGCCTTTTATCACCAATGCAGAATGAGCTAGAAGAACTAGGATGAAATCTGGGGAGGCCCAAAAAAAACAAAACAAAACAAAAAAAACAAAAACAAAGAAATGTTAGATTTGTTGTGTTTGAGAAGCTTAAATAAATGTTCAGCATAGGCCTAGCTAATACAATGACAAGCTATCTTGCGGCTAACATCTTATCCATTGGCAGTTTGACGCTTAGTTGGGTCATAAACTAGTTACCAGTCAGACAGCTAACATCATCTTAGAAGCAATAAGAAAAAATTACTACTGATACATTATTTACTATCATTTAAATTTCATTAAATTAAATTTCACTCAACTCTTTAAATTTAACTCACCTCTTCTATGACTTTGAAGCCCATCCACCAAAATACTGTTGGGTCTGAAATCAGGGTCCCACTATCTGGCAAACATTAAGATGATTTGTGATATTAACATTATATATTAACATTAATGCTGGTTGAAGAGCCCAGCTGTCACATGCCACACAGTGTCACATTGGCACAGGGGATAGAGGACACAACTGCAAGAGACATTTGAAACTTGTCTTTTAATAAACTGAAAGATAGATGAACAGTCACTCAAAAACAGTCTTGCTTGTTCCTAGTAGGAGGGACTCACTCCATTAGACGTAGGCACGTCCACTCTGATAGGGCTCATCTGGATAGGATGTACTCTCCCCTGGGGAGCCTAGAAAATGCTAGAATCTGGTCGCCCCAAAAATATACAGATACCTCTGTTATAATCTATACAATATTAGTTCTCAGGACGGACTCCTTACTGAAAAGGAGTTGGACAAGCGAATGAAAAACACGATGTTGGTATGAGGGTGACCGCACGCTGTACTGCTGGACTGACTGGCTTTTAAACCTAAACACATCAGGGAACCAACAATAAGAGACACGAGACAACAAGCTGTTTAACTTAAAAGGGAAGACACCTGGAAACAAGAGGGAGTTCGATGACATCAGGCTAAGGGTGACACGAAGGATTAATGTAAGACAGGTGGGCTGCCTAGCAATGCACCAAACCAAACAAACCTCCACATGGACAGGGACGTGACAGGACCCCTCCAGCTCAGTAGTCTGGTGACTGCGAACGCTGGAGACGCATTAGAGACGGCACGGATGTGACACCCAGACAACTTTTCTCAATCACATGTACTATTAATCACTAATATATATGCTAGTATTCTGTCTCAAATGTAAACTTATCCACTCTTACAGCATAGTTTAAATATGTTTTACATTCAACGTTAACCTCATTTATGTAAAGTACCATACTTATTCACATATACAATCATACCCTCTTACAAACACTATTATTTGTGGATATAATATGTGTATGGTTGTATAATATGTGTAAAAGCTTGAAGTTGTCTGTGTTAAAGAGAAAGGTGTAGCAAGTACAATGGTATGATCGTACATATGAGAGGGTTTTGTTGTGTGTGTTAGAGAGAATGGTAATCTGTGTAGAAGAGCATAATAGTAAATAAAGGACAGTATGATTGCACATGAAAGAGGGTATGGTTTGTGGAAGAGTATAGTACATGTGTATAGTACAAGTATGGATAATCTCCCGTAGGGCCTCTCATAGCCAGCCCTAGGATGTGCAGAGTGAAAAGTATGTTTCTAATGCTCTCCTTTGTTCTGTGTGTGTTGGGGTGTGTGTGTGTGTGTGTGTGAAAAACAGTTGGAGATTGAAGAATGCCATTGCCGAAGGTGTTCTGGCACCAACTCACACACACACACACACACACACACACACACACACACACACACACAGAAAGTGTTAAAGAGAGAGTGAAAGAGAGAGAGTGAGAAAGAGAAAAAGAGAGAGAGAGAGAGAGAGAGAGAGAGAGTCTCTATTTCATAAATGAACCCTGTTTAGGTGCTCTGGGATATACATGTACAACAGTAGAATTGCTGCCATAACAACAGAACACAACTGAGGTCTGCTGTGTGTAAAGGTGGTGCCTTAGGACACTCCAGCAGCTGCATCTTCACAAACTTTTCACATTTCTCCTGGCTGTGATGTGTGTGTTGTCAGACCTGGACAACGATCATGGCCGTTGTACAGTGGCGGCTGTTTGGTTTGCAGGAGTGCATGACATAAATGGGTTTTAATTCAAACGAAGGCTGAAACAGTCTTTGAGAGAAAAGCAGTCTGAAATCTAGAAAGTCCTTTAACTAAAATACAGAAGCTGCCCTCTTCTATCAGGACACAAGCCGAGGGTCACGCTCAGTGCAGGTCGCGAAGACGTCGCCTCTTAGGTAAATCGGACCTGATACTGGATTATATTCCACTCTAGGAGTCACAAGGAACCCAGGGGTAACAGAAGCTCCGCGCCATGCAGCAGCCATGTGGGAAACTTCCAGCCAGTGAGTGGTTCCACCTGGCTGGTTAACACTGGAACACAGAAGAGATAGAGAGGGCAATATCAAAGCCGACTTGTATAGAACTGAAAGGGCACCTCTTACTCCACACCTCGAAGGAGGAAACGGAGCCTTCCCAGTTCGTAGAGCCGGTAGGTGAACAGAACAGAAGGGTCTTGAGGGAGATCGCACACCGGACTACTGGATTGGCTGGAGGTTATAAAAGGAAGACACAGACCAATCACACAGACCATACAATAATCATACAATAATAATTGACTTAACGTTTAGACGAGATACCTGGAAACACAAGGGAAAACTCAGGCAGGTAAACAATAGGATAACACGAGGGCGGACGACAAATCTTCAAAACACGACAAATCTTCAAAACAAATCTACATGTGGACATATATTTCCATGAGAAAATGCAAAGGCTGAATGTGTAGCCACATTAATGGGCTGATTATTTTTAATTAAATCACAACAAACAGTGACAAGTTTTTTTTTATAACTGACCTCAGCTTTAGTGTCTAATAAGTTTATTGTGTGTTTTGCCATGTGTTTGTTTCTTTGCCATTGTGCTTCTCTGCTTTTTGTTGCTTTGTAGCCGCCATATCTGTGACTTTCTCTCCGACACACATTTTAAAGGTGACTTGACTGTCAGTACTTGGCCCCTGATCAACCGATCACAAAATTATATACAAGTACTGCCCTGGATATTAAAAGACATTCTGACACTGGAATGATGCCAATATTTCAAAAGTATTTGGAAGGAGAAGGCATCCTAAATACAGCTATAAAAATAATAATTAAAAAAAGTATGAAGAACAATAATGTGCTTGCTGATGAAATCACAAAACAAAATAATAAAACTTTTGCAATTGTACTAATAAATAAAGAGGTAAATGCATGAGAAAGAAAATGTTTCACAACTCTGCTGAAAACAGAAATTCTCTCTCTCGCTACTCTGTATGTGAACACAAAGTAAAGGATCAGCTGAAATAGTTGCAGACTTTGTGATTCCCCCTGTCATGTGAGCAGCAGGTTAACCTGATCGTTAAAGGCCCAGATCAGCAGCAGTTTTAATCATCCTCTGTAGACTTGGTCTCTGCTCAGATTTGGACCTCTTTGTACTAAAACCTCTTTTGACTCAATCCTCTTTGGATTCAGCCCTGAATTGGACTTGAACTTCTTTTGACTCAGTCTTGACTCAGAATCTAACTTCTTTGGACTTGGTCTCAACTCAGACTCAGACTTCATTGGACTCAGTCTTTACTTCACCTTGACCATCTTTGGACTCTTCTTGACTTGGACTCAGCAAAGGTGGTCTTGACTGCAGCACTGAAGTGTGTATTAAAGAAGTGTGTATCTCTGTAGCAGACGTGACTCATTTAACAGGCCGTGCGATTGGACCAGAGGTCTCTGAACGTTTTCCTGAGACTGTAGTACAGTGAGTTAATTGGTCCAGGCTTGATGTGTCTATCTGCAGTTCTGTCAGTGTGACGCTAATCCTGATGGCTCTGTGCTGCATTGGAAATGGCTGGCACTCACGCACTTGGCTCCTTGTTTGGGAGGCTCTTCCCCCGGCACTCTGAGCTTCATCGTTGGAGCATTTTTCTACCTCTCACTGCGTTCATTATGGGGATAAAGCGCAGACCCCTCACTCTTACACATGACTGAGCCCGTCATGGTGAGACCGTCCACTATGTTTGGTGTCCGAGGAACGAGGGAGAATGGTGAACAATGCTCGGCCGCCCAAGTGCTGCTTTGAACTCAAGCTGAGGATGCCAATTCTCACAGGGGGGGATTGAGGGAGGGATGGGGGGAGTCAGCAGGAGGTTGTAAACTCCGGAAGAGCGGATTAATTGTCCGGGAGGGATTGAAGTGGTCTTCTCAGCAGGCCGGACACAGCAACAGTCCCCATGTGCAAAGACCTGGACACACACATCAAAGTGGACAGCCCCTTTTAATCCAAATGTGTCCAATCAGCAGGGACACATCCTGCATCTGATGTTAGTTTATTTACCTTTAGCACTGGAGCTATGAGGCTAATGCTGTTAACAAGTAAAGGAAGCATATACCCCACATCACTCGTTAGATAATATTGGTTCATAAGGCCGATGCCTATGTTGGCCCTTAATGACAGCTGACATAAGCCGACATAAGCTTTTACAGGATTAAGCTTTTCCATCAGATGGAATAAATTAAACATACAGACAAAACAAACAAATACATAAATAAATCTATTTAGCCATACGCCCATAAAAACAGCTGACAAACGTTGGTCTATACTTATCAAATCCCCAAATTGAGAGTAGTTTTTATGAGTTGTTTACTCGTAGCACAGGACATAAATCAACAAACTAACAAACAAATAAATAAGTGAGCAAAGTATTGTGCAATAAATGTTGCTCAAAGTACTGTGCAATGATAAGTACTGTGTAATAAATAGTGTGCAATGAATATTGCGCAATAAATATTGTGCAAAACATATAATGCAATAATAAATATTATACAGCAATAAATATTGCACAGTAATAAATGATGAGCAAATTATTCTACAATAATGAATAATGTGCAAAGTATAAAGCTTTGTTTTAGGTCAGAATAATAATCTTTTAGATGTAATGAAGAGTAATTAGTATGGTAAAAATTGAGCTACTCAAGGACATGCTATTCCTGTGCTTCATCCTTTGGTACCTGCATCCACAGCTCACTGTCCAATCATTACTGTCTACACTTCCAGAACTCAAGCACCCCTTCCATGCACTTCAAGTTCCCGCTTTATTCTTTTTATTTATTTATTTTGCTCCAATTCCACAAAACTGAGCTTTGTGATGTCTCAGGCTTTGTCAGCCGCCTCCTCCACCACCTCCTCCTCTAATTAGTGCCGGTTCACTGAGCTGGTTCCTCTTTGTTTCTTTTAATCACCATTCCAGAATGCATTCTGATCCCTTTCCCCCAATTGGTTCAGGATGCTGAGGGAGGGAAGTGAAGTTAGAGCCAGAGAAAGACACATTTCTCCATAAAGGAGCACAAAACGTCATGGAAGGGTTTCCCAGGTTGTTCTATTATTAGTATCCCCTGTTTTTTTCCCTCAAGGCTGTTACTCCATCAGTTCTCCTTCGGACAGAGGAGGCAGAGAACAGAGCCTGAACCCCGACCTCTGCTAAACTCATCAAGCACAGTCGCACAAGCTAGGACTAACGCTAGGACAGTTAATTCACCCTGCATTGCCTGGACAGGCAGGGGTGAAACTAAACTGTCTACAGACTATAGCTTTGACCAAGATGAGTAAGAATGCCAAGAAGCCTATCCTGAGAGAGAGAGAGAAGGAGAGAGAGAGAAAAAGTGAAAGAGAGAGTCAGACAGAGAGAGAGAGAGAGAGAGAGAGAGAGAGAGAGAGAGAAATATTTCCACCATCCACTTTTTAGAAAGAGTCGTCCTGCTGGTGGACAGTTCTGTGGTTTCTGACCACAGAGATCATCTTGGCTTTATGTTTTTGGGTGGTGGACCACTCTCACCCCAGCAGTAACGCTGTGAGTCAACAGTTGTCCTGTGGTCAGAAAGTGAATGGTGATGAATGGGGTAGAGGGGAGCTTGTACACTGTGCAGCAACAGAGTCTACATTATGTACCTGCACACCTATATAGTGGAGCTATAAGGTGTTTTGAATAAAGTGGCCAGTGAGTGGAAGCACAAGCTGCCTGTTTCTAATAAAGTGGTCAGTGAATGGAAAACATTTGGATTTATAAACCAAGCAGTTTTGAGAGGACAGTAGAAATAGTATTTTTTTTAGTGTTTTTCATTTTTCTTTACGTTCTCCCATAAGCCAAGATGGGCATTGTCTAGTGCAGAAATTACAGTGGATTTCCACATTTTATGAATAGCGAACTGGAGAACTGTGATTCAGCATGAAGGGTGGGCAAAAAATGAAATTCATAATTATACAGATTATAGACTGTGGTCCATCTGTTTCTGCATATGTTAGTTCCCTTCTACCCTATCCAGCAATGGAGAGAGACCACCACAGGATCACCACTCACCAGATATTGGACTACTCTCAATGACATGCTATTTTGTTACAACATCTCCAGCATGAGCAGTGGATGGCTTTTAGCTGGTAAAACTAATGCCACATTACATTTTCTATGTCAGAAACGAGGGAGGGCTTTGACTTGAAAGTCAGAGGATCGTACAATGTACATTCTTGAAGACTGAAAGTGCCACAAGAGTTGATCGCTTGACTGAGGACATCACGAGCTATTGTTTCACCAGCTGATGAGTAATGAGAGGCTGATCTGTAGCAGCTGCTGGCCTCCATAAACACTGTGATGCGAACAGAATAGGTCTCTTTGCTTGTACACAGATTGAAGATGGACCACGCCTGGGCTGGGACTGGCTTGATCAGGCTTTTCTGACTGTGAAAATAAGCTCTAACACTTATTTATATGGATCATTTCTGACTTGTAGTCGACTGAAAACGAGTGGACTGAAAACGAGTGGAGAAACAAGTGTGTGAAATGTGCAAATTTAAAACTCTTGATAAACACCACATTAGTTTGTCTAAGCAGAAGAGGAGAAGATCTGACTTTGGTGAAAAGTCAGATCTTCTCCTCAGCGGACGCTTTTATCCAAAGTGACTTCCACTCCCTAACTACAGGGGGCAGTCTCCCTGGAGCAACTTGGGATTAAGGGTCTTGCTCAGGAACCCAGTGGTGGTGTGCTGGAGTACAAGGATTTGAACCTAGGACCTCTTGGTCCAGTGGCAAGTATCCTACCCACTGAGCTACCACCACTCTTTGTACTATAGGTAGATGCTCTCCCATTAGTCAGGCCTTCAGGAGCTGGACTGAAAGTCTATGGTCAAACAATATGTTTTGATCTACAGTGTTTTGATCTACATTTTTGTGAGAGAAAACACCACTCTAGACCACCTAGATCAGTCAGTGACTGTGAATGGGAGCGGCGGTCTATCTAGTGGGTGTATAAGTAATCTTTACTGAAGGAGTCTTTGTAGAAATGCTATACATAAGCTCTCTGTCGGTTACACACTCCAAACAGAATGCAGAATCACTTTTACAAGTTTCATCTACAGTTGACAGATGATGGGTTGCAGTTGTTAGCTTGTTTTTTTCTTGTTTTTTTTATATTTGTTATAATTGTTTTTTATTTACATATTATGTAAACTTAAAAATAATGCAAAATTTTGCATAATGCAAAATAAGTAGAATTAAATTACATTAAATTGATTAGTTCACAAATAACAGCCAGGACACACAGAGTTAGCGGAATTTGAAAAAGGACCAAAAGCACATTTTTGCCAGACAGTCTTGGAATGTAGGTCGCCTTCAACACAAAGATGCAAGAATGGCGCATTTAAAAGCAGAATCTTCAAAGATTATTCCTGATTAATTTTTCAGTTATTAAGCGACAGCCTTGGATGCTTTTCCCTGCTTGCATATTCTCTTCTGTTTACGCATCAGAATTGTGTTAAAAAGTAAAGCAAACAAGTGCTCGCAAGAGTGTTGATAACCCAGTTGAATGTGGGGCGGGTCCCGGCAGACCACGGCTTCAGCAAGTAATATCGGCACAGGCTTTGAAGCTGCTTCCATTCACATGAATATTCTGTCTCAAAACAAAGTGAAGGTCCAGCAAGAAGAGAGAGGGAGAGAGAGAGGAAAAAACAAACAATTTATAAATGTAGAATGATGGAACATATCCTTTTCCAGTATGTTTGGTGGGATCCACATTGACTGGCCACTTTTTTAAGAACACCACCTTGTGCTTCCACTCACTGGTTTGGGCCCTTATAAGCAAGTCTTTATTTATCAGAGAAGTTTCTTTCACTTATTTCAAACTCTGATCCGATTGTTCTGTTTTTCTGTACCTCCTTCTTTTCAATTAAGCAGGATATTAATTCAGACACCAGTACACACTGTAGGAGAACATTAGGTGCGCTGTTCCAGAAACAGGATAAGAATTTAATCATTTTTGGCAAAGCGAAATAAATTTGGTAGGGGTTTGTGTGCACATACAAACAACAGAAAGACACGTTTTTTCTCTAATATTCCTGCATAATTAACTGTTTAAGGCGTAAACAGAAGGATTTAGAGTGGGCTTGATATGAAATGTTCAGTTCAGAAGAAACTCACTAGTCAGAACTGTTCACATTGGTGGTGAATCAAACCAGACACCTGTCTCTAAAGGCTCATGGTAAGTTCCTCCATGAAATGGTTATGGTTGCATAGCCTGACACCTGAAATCTCATTCTACAACAGTTTTGGGAAGCTTTAGGTCCTAAAACGAAATCGCTTCACGGTGGAGGGATACATGCAGCATATCATGAGGCCAAATAGTAAAACTGATGTAGTATAAACATTCAGTTTCATATAGAGCTTCACTGAAGATCAATGTTCTGGAAACATCTGGTTCTATTCACCACCACTGTTAAGAAATCCATGTCTCTATAATGAACTGTTTCCCACTGAATCCACTCTGAATGAGTTGTTCTCATTTCAGCTACTGAATTATTATTATTATTGTTATTATTATTATTAATAATAATAATAATAATAATAATAATAATAATGTTTTTTATTCCACTGTAATCCTCATCAATCAAGCAGATGGCATCTCAGAAACTCCCCGAGGGTCAAATTTAAGCTGCATAATCAGCATGACGTTAGATTACATTTCAATTAGAGACAGGGAGACGCAGCTAATCCTCCTCTTTAATTGTACACAAAACAATCCCAATCACCCTGAACCCCATCACACACTCGCTAACGAGCCCTTTTGATGTTCGTTACAATGAGGAACTAATTAAAACCTACAGCTGAGCATGAGAACATTCCAGAGGAGTGCCCCATTACTGTGTGTGTGTGTGTGTGTGTGCGCGTGCATGTGTATGTGTGTGTGTTTATTGCATTCTTTGCCTGCAGCCTGCCAAACCTTCTTGTAACAAACACACACATACACACACAGACACACACACACACACACACACCAGACACTCTCACACACACACGCACTCTCTCTCTCATTCTATCTCCAATTCTCCCTCTCTCTCTCTTACTCTTACCTTATTAAAGGAAGGGGTTTAGGCTTCAATATTTGGGACAGAAGGGAAGGGTGAAGCCGAATCTGTGACCTGTGAAAACCTCAAACAAACTTTGTTGAACCTGTTCAATTTCCATTAAGATCCTCTAGCTGCCAAGAGTTGCAGAACCGCTGAACTGAGATGTTCTCCGCTTCCAATTTAGTCTGTTTTTTTTTGCAACACTTGCTCCCAAAACACTTTAATTTCATTTTAAATTAATTAGCTATAAAGAAAATGTAAAGGTAAACTTGTATTGTACTGTACAGTTTACACTGAACTCTAAATACTAGGGCTGTAACGGTACATGTATTTGTACTGAACCGTCACGGTACATGGGTCACGGTTCGGTACATGATGTCGTACGGAGAATACACGATATGACGGAGAAGACGCGATTTAAGTAATGCGGAACTAAAGTTACAAGCGTGAGTTTCACACGGGGACATTAAACAGAGTACAGCTGTAATACTCGGATCCTTTTTAGGATTCGGCTCCCTCTGAGTCACTCACTAAACTGATCCGGGTCTGTGACTCACTTGAGTCACTTGAGTCAGTATTGCCAAATTGACCTAATACCCATGTCCAAATCCATGCAGTACTTTTCGAGTTATTTTGCACACAGACAGACAGACAAAAAAAATCTACCGTGGATATAGCCCAAATAAAACGTATGCGTGAATTATTGGGCTGTTATTTTTAATAGTTCTTTTTTCATCAGACATTGTGGTTGTGGGGTGTGCATATGTTGAACGTGAAATAAAGACAGTGTGGTCAAATGAAGGATTGAGCTACATTCTTTCGGTTAATGAAGTCTAATCAGTGACGAGTGTATGAACAAGTCTGATATT
>JBBIGA010037081.1:0-13581 GCA_037576975.1 Alestes dentex | reverse complement strand
TATATATATATATATCACAGATAAATATTTTTTCATTAGCTTTTTTCTCATCTTTACCAAACATACAAATAGTTCAGCTTAAGGACTAGTTAAAATGCACTAAACAATAACCAAAAACAAAAAAACAAAGACCAAAGAACAAACAAAGACCTTCCTGTAGGGAAAACATTTAAAATCATCATAAACTACATGTATCTCAGCATGAACCAAACAGCAGAGACTCTGTTGTAAAGAGAAGTTTGTTTGGCTGTACTAAAAACACACATATATAATCCAGTGCTGTTCCAATACCTTTCCCTCTGGAGTGGTGTTCTCCACCCATATCTCCTCACTGGTCAGGCTTCCAGGAGCCCCTGCTACTGGGGGCATTCCAGGAGGAAATATCATGCCAGGAGGCGGAGGCAAGTTGCCTATGGGAGGTGGCATGAAGGGTGGCCTCTGAGGATCCAAAAGACACAATGTGATGAATGAGTCTCCAAATAATCAAAAGGGAGGTTGATTAACTCCCTTTGATTAATTCCATACACCTTGCATGTTAACACAATTACCATGTTTCTGCAACTTAAGCATTTTTTAGTATTGTGTAGATTACACTTTATGTTTAGTAAAATCTTTTTCAGGAGCTATCCTAAGAAAACAGACCTGCAAATGTGGTGGTCCAATAGGTGGGGGGATGGCACCAGGTGGCGGGATAGGTGGCATAGTAGGATCAAAAGGTGGACGTCCAAAAGGCGGCCGGGGTGGTGGTGGAGGACCCCTCAACATACCAAAAGGAGGCGGAGGGGGCCGTAAGAGCGGTGGAGGACCTCGCATCACTGTGCTGGGTGGAGGTGCAGGGCCACGAAAACGTAAGGCTTGCTGCAGCTGCATTCTGAAGCAAGAATGGAACAGTTAATGGCATGTCAAATTCAAATACATAGGTCTAACAGGTGGACAACTTCTCCATTTGTAATTATGTTCATATTAAGCCTAGGAAAATGTGAAATTCTTCACATTTTGGGAGGAATGTGAAGAGTGTTTCTTTGCCCACTGTGTGGCACATCATTAGTGCATGCAGACGTTGCTGAGGTGGTCTTAGATGTATTTTCAGTTGGTGTTTGTGTGTGTAACTTAAGTACTTATCTTAGGCTAAACACATAAAATACAAATGTTATAAATGAAATGAAAAGCTATAAATGAAAACGTTGCAACTGTGGAAAACTGAGGAACTGAAAATTAAACGTATAATTGTGGTTTTTCATATTTCCCTGCAGAGACTGTAGGCAACACTCAAGGTTAAAATAAAAAACACAGGGTCAAAATTTACTTAGCCTTAAAATTGTTTGTTTATGTTCAGATGATGATTAACCCGGGCCAAATTGCAATGGAACAGAAACCACTATTTGCCTGTGAGGCACGGAGGCATGGACATTTGCATCTGCTCAGTTCTCTTAAGTGAGCGTCAGAAGATCAGATGATTCAACCATATGCGTATTAAATCAGAGGCAATGTTTATAAAAAAGGTTGCGACTCTGATCTGGATTATTAAACAGATATAGATGATATACTATATCAATCCTTTATTTAATCTAATAGTATCCTATATTCCACTTCGGGCTCTCAGTCACTCATTCAATCAAGTTACTAGAACTACAATAATCGCAGCTATTTTACATATTAAAATAGTTAATAGTCCAGAACTCAAAGCGTAATTTGTACGCTTTAACATAAAACTACGATGTTTTTACATATTTGAAAAACATTTCAGAAGAGAACCACTTGATTAGTGTAGTATCCTACTACAACTGGATAACAATACAAGCAGTAGATAAAGGTTAGTTAAACGTTTATTTTGATTCTTTCAGTGAAGCGTTTGATATCTTCACCACTGCACAACCACTCGTTTGATCAGTTCATAGTAACATTTTAAGAAATTTACTCGCCGTGCCATTAACTGGAAGGTAGCATTGTGCTGCACCCTGGGATTACAGTATTTTGTCTATGCTAGTCGAGATCCCTAAACATCCAGGCCTACAATACAAGTCAGTAGGTTACTCCCTTACAGCAACAACCACGACAGGACTACGGAGTAAGCTATTAGCTGCCTAGGGTCAGCTATCCAGGAAACTTCACCCAAGTACTCACGTTCAGCAAACTACTACATAATGTTTTCTGCTTCAGGAAACCCTGAACACTTTACTAGAAAACACAACCAGTGATATTTTCCAGAGTGCAGCGGGAGCTTCTCCGCCACATCAAACATGCTGTAATTAAACTTCAGCCTTAACCATGATCTCCTATCTCCTAGCAACACGGCTATAATCCATGTACGGTACTAAAACAAGATGGTTATAAAATAGGAACGCATGCAAATAAGTTTGTAAAATGGTTAATCAGAAGAGCTTGTTTGGCTAACGTTAGCTTGACTGCTAGCCAACAACAATTACCCCGCTAGCCACTGTTAGCCTCTCCGTCGTGGTGTTACACACAAAACGACACGGGGAGTGGAAATAGTCAGGACCCACTGGCCACAATTGAGTATAAACATATATCGACCGTATGTTTTAATAGATCCGTATACATGTATTATTATTACGTGGCGTCACCTGTTCTCGCTAGAAGCCGTGCTTTCTCCATCTATGTGCTCCGCCATAACTCCAAAAGCAAAAACCTAGCGGAGCTCCCCTCGACCAATATTAAAGCAGTATTCCGTCACGTGATGAACTACCCTACATGTCTGTCCCGCCGACTGGTGATCTCTCCGGCAGCTTATTAGACCAGCCACCCGCCAATCACGTGGTGTGTCCTCAGTGCCCGGGCCTTCGAAAAATAAATTAACTTAGTAAAATCTAAGACTAACACTTGTGTTTTATCCCTACAGTGTTTCATAAAGATGAATTTAGAGTGTGAAGAGTAGTTAAATGTTTAAATGCAATACATGAAACCACAAATTAGTTTGTCGTTAACATTCAAAATTTATTAGCTTATTTCAACAGAACTACTGTGACTGAAACCTTGTGAACCGAGTACCGTATAGGCATGGAAGCACTAAAGTACTCTCAGAGTTATAATTTCACCACCCTCATCGACCTCTGAAATGTTTTTCTCTATGTGAGGGGAATTCTCCAGAGCAGGATTGTTGAATGTGTTCTCCAGGGTGTATTTGTCCAGGTTTCGTGCAGAATATGGGAACTCTGAGCAGGTAGGACTTTGGACATCACCATATGGGCTTGCAGGGTTAGACATGCAGTTAGTGTAGTCTGCGTAAAGGAAGTTCCTATAAGGAAAACAAAATATAACTCACTTAAATAAGCCTATAAACAAAAGAGCTAAAAGAGAGATATTCTGGCACTGAACAACACTTTATTTACCCTGCTGGGAGGTACTGTAGCCCAGGCATGAACATGGATGGGGGGAAAGGAACAGGTGTCGTGAGGAGGTGTGGCAAGGAGGGTGTTGATGGATACAGGCTAACGACACCAGGCATCTGGAGACCACTGGAGCTGGATGCTAAACCACTGGTTGATAGTTCTCTTGAATTGTGCATGGCTGCACTGTACTGTACTGTATTGTACTGTAGACTAGGCTTCTTATGTGACATTTTGAGTGACAGCTCACCTGAAAAATCATATGAAGATTGCAGAAGACAGATGTTGTCTGAGAACAACAAATCTAACTGTCCACAGATAATAATTGGGCAAAATCTTACAGTTCAATTTAAAAGCTCGATTGCTATTCAATCATGCCAAAATCTAACCCTTTTTACAGATGATCCAAGAACAATTTCAAATGTGTTGGCAGAAAATAATATTCATCACAGCTCAAAAAAGATGTAACATTAATTGTTTTCAGAATCTGGGCTGTGTTTCTGTGGGTTGGAGAAGGACATAGTAAGACTTACTTTAAGTCCTCTTAAAGACCTACTTAAAGAGTTCAGTGATAAAATGGCCTGGACACCACAACAAGCTCATTCAATGTTTTAAGTGTGAGAGTAAAGTACCTGCTGATTGCTGGACTGAAAAATGTATGATTAATTTTAAGTCACTGAGTCATGCCTTGAAAGTGATATCATTCTTGTTCCTCTACTTTGACAAACTTGTTGCCTCAATGGTTCACATTCTCCCTAAATGTCTTCAGGTAATGTTTTTGTTAGACATGTGCTTGTTACAATTCTTGTGCTTACTGTGAGAGGATGACTGCAGGAATACTGGAGCTGCAGTGGTTTCTTGAAAGACATTAGGTGATTTAATCCTAGTCACACTGGAGACTGTTGGATTTTGTCCTGGAAGACCTCATGGGTGAGTGAAAAAACAAAATGAGTCTAATTAAATAATGAAATGCATAGAAAATAACAGTTTTATATGTAGCCAGAGCAACAAAAGCAAAGGTAACTTCAATAATTTTGGCAAATGTAGAACATTCTCAGTAGTAAAGGCAACATCAAGTTCTTAAAAACCTAATACATGCTAAAGAGCTGGAGCTGTTGTATTGTTTTCATATTTTATTTCTAGCCCAATATCAGGCCGAACTAAAAGAAATGACCAAAGACACAGTTAGATTTAATCCACTGTGGAAAACAAAGTGAAGCCTTTTTATATAGGGATAAAGTGGAAAATCTGTTCATATGCACTTTTTCTAACTTGCTCTGAAGCATCTGCTAGTGACCTGTGGCATGTACCAGGGAACATTAGACTGGCCTGCGAAGCTGAGTTCATGCTGCTGGTGGATGTCACAGTGGTGTGCTTAGGAGCACAGCTCTGCATCTGTACTGGAGAAGAAAGTGACATAGCCTCGCTGGTTGTGACTAGAGTTACCCCTCCAGGAGCATAACACTTCTTTTTCCTGGTCTGTGGCTGATAGATCCAGCCTACATCAACAAAGAAAAGTTTGAAAGAATTCTTCAGTAATTGCCATATGTAGTCATGTTAAAGTGATAATTCTACCCTTTCAGTTTTAATAAGTCAGGTAACAGCATAATAATAGAATAGCTGCTGACAGAGTTATAATCTAAACTACTTTAAACAGCATAATATGATAGAGATGTTCATACCATAATCTCCCTAACTTCTATAAGACAGAAAAAAAAATTTAATATACACTGATCAGCCATAACACTGACAAACACTGACAGTGACACCTGTCAAGTGATCAGATCAGGTCTTGATGAGTGTTCCTGGTATGCAGTGGTTAGTACCTAACAAAGGTGGTCCAACAGAGGGAATAATTTCAGTAATATCAACCCTGCTTACCAGGAAACTCCTGCATGTGTCTGTTTTTAAGTCTGTGGGCCTCCTCGTAGTAGGGCCTCTTCTGTTCTTCAGTAAGCTTGCTCCACTCCAGTCCAAGTTGGACACTGATATCTGTATTGCTGGCATAGGGGTTGGCCAAGGACAAAGCAAGGCGGTGGATTTTTGCCCACACCATGAACGCATTCATTGGTCTCTTAATGTAGCCGTTCTTGCCTTTACAATGCTTTATGTTCATGGCACCTTCGAAGACAAATCACATAGGAACAAGATTTTCTGAGGCAAGATCTTTAAACTATGGATGACACACTATATTTTTTATAGACTTCCTTACCAGCTACAACTGGAGGCTGAGTGAGGTTCAATCCTTCAGTTCTGACTTTGACCGTAGCCTCGTTTACCGGTTGCTTTGAGTAGCGGAGGAGAGGCACTTCACTGAGTTTAACAGGCTCACCACCCACGTTAGTACATGACAACTGGACATCATGAGTTTGGACTGATTTGGAGAGGTCAGCAGCTCTGTGGCCCTGGAGATGCTGCTGCTTCTCCTGCTGTTTTAGCGAGAAAACGCTGCCGATTTTTGGGAAGGAGTCGTCCTCTTTACTGAACAGTGACACTGGAGGCGAAGGTGTCAATCTATGGTCTGCTTTTTCCTTGTCGTAGTTTGCAGGCGGTGACTTGCTCGCTAATTTATCGCCTGTAGTGGTCTCGGTGTTTTTTTCTAACACAACGCTCTCAGGTCCCCCTAACGTGTCGCTACGTTTGACTACCAACGGCTGCTGTTTACTGTCGGCTTCAGCGACGCGCGACCTCACAGGCCCTACGGATTTAGACAAAACATCCATGTCTTTGGTTGAATATTCATCGCATTTACTCCGTTCACTTCTCCTGAAAGCAATCTGAGCTCTCCGTTTAGGATACCTATCCATTGTTGCGGCACAAAACGCCCGTGTTTTCTATTCAAGCTTTTCAACGATAAACAGTCGTAGAATGTTCGGGGTACGCGAGCAGGTTTTGAATATCTCAGCCTCGCGAAGATCGAACTTCACCAAGAGGTGCGCTTAAAACGGCTTTGATCAAACCTGCATTATTACTTAATTTAAATCAGCGGTTTTTCTTGTTTATTCGTCCCTATCAAACAGTGTTCCTTAATCTCAGGTGAACAATAATAAATATCATTTGGACCCCCCAAATACTTAGAATTGTATTATTTATTTTATCATCTCATGAACAGTTCATTACCCATAGCAACTACAATTATCTAACACTGCGGTGGGACAGATATTTCACATGATCCTTTGTGGGTACTGTTTTAATAATTTTTCATCTCAATTGTATTATTATTATTATTATTATTAGTTTGGTTTAACTCGGAGCACTTGCCTCTGGTTTTAATATAGCACCAATCTGACAGCACAAATCACCGCGAGACCTAGCTAGGATACAAGACAGCCTCCACAGATTTAGTCAAACTATTCTATTAATGGAGATTGACTGAACGCTCTGTAATGACTGATCACTCCATATAAGCATGGCAGTTCATTTAATACAAATGCAACTACTGATATGTTTTTTCATGTTCACATTTACTATCTTCACTGTTACATTCAGGGTTGACTGGGACTAAAAAACGGCCCTGGACTTCCTCCTCCAGCTCGGCCGTCATTCGAATCTGGATAAATACGGATTCGACACCTGATAAATGATTGTGTGGCGCCCTCTGCTGTTGTTAGCTGATCTCTCAGTTAAGGAGAAAGACAGGCCGACGGTCGTGGACCGGATGGGCATTCTGTTTTTTTCCAGAGCGCACAGGTGAGCAGCATTTCCGGGTAAGATACCAAAGACAAAGAAAGAGCACCCCATTTCTTGCATGAAGACCGATCCCACTTATAGTGAGTGGCTTTTTCTGTATTATACTCTAAATATCACTTTTTTTGTATTTATATTTCACTGCTTTGATTTTGTACGGTTACACATACATATCTGTATATTGCTATAAATAATTCATTGAAATCATTGACGTCTTTGTATGTAGACTGTGAGTGCCTGATATCAGCAACGAGCCTGTATGGCTGCAAGTTTTCATACTACAGATTAATGCCTGACTTTATCAAAAGTTAATTGTCTGTGCTTTGTTGGAATGAAAACCTGCACCAGCCCTTTATGGATAAGACTGGACACACCTGGTTTATGCTTTTTTGCACAACTAAGTAATGTTACAGACAACTGGACCATACATTTGTTTAAATCTTTATTAAAGTCATTGCAGTAACAATTTCCCTGTAACCCCTTATAGAGAAAATGTTGACAGGCTGGTGAAGTTTCTTCTCATGGAGGCGGTGCTGAATAACAGGGCCTTCAAGAACAAGTTCCAGTGCCTCCCAGCCTGTGCTCAGTGGGTGGACAGTTGCTTTAAGCCTAGGTTCACCCATGAGGAGGAGGCCTGAACTCAACATCATCTCCATCTGGTGTCCCTGAGTGCCAGCTTGAGAGCCACAGCTGTACTGAACTGACTGCATTCCATCTAAAACATTTGAAAATAAGTAAACATTGTAGAATTAAGTGTTGTAATTTATGTTGGACAAGTACAAGATACTGACTGGTAACATTAAACCTTCGCTTGTTGGTTATAATGCATTGTCTCCCTCTCTACCATCTCTCCATATTGCTGAGATGGTGAGATGTTGGCTCAGTTTGGGGCAGGCCTGGTGGTTAGGGTGCCCCTGCAATCAGAAGGTTGTAGGTTCAATATCCAAGACTGCTAATGGCACCACTGAAGTACTCTTGAGCAAGGTACCATCCCCACACACTGCTCCCCAAGCTCTGTGTTCCTGACTGCCTGCTGCTTCACTTGGTGAATGGGTTAAATGCAGAGAAGTATTTCACACTGTGTACTGTGCTGTGTTCACATTTGACAAATCTGTTTCTCTGCTGATCTGTTTCTCTGCATTTTTACATAATTTGTGTTTAAGTGTTCTACCTGTTATTGAAACTGTGATGTTTAATTTGATGTACTTGAGGGTTGCTGCAAACACCCAAAAGCAGTGCATGCAGGAGCACCTGCCTTCTTTTAGTAAGATTTCAGTCATCTTTGAATATGTGTTGCAAAAGCTTAAAACAATTTGCCAGTTTGTGAAGTGATATCACCAACAGTTCATATAGCAGATGCCAGTTTGTAATGCATCAACAGTTCATGCAGTGAATCCCAGCCAGTGTGTTGGAACTATGTCTTTGTTGCACATTTGCGTAGTTTGTTTTATTTTTATTCATGAAGAGAAATAAATGTGCAATATGTGGTCAACATCAGTGAGTCTGTAATTCTATTCTGTTGTATAGTGTTATAAATGTCAAAATCTGGATACACGTTACAAAGGTCGCTGATTAACACTTGCAACTCAGTGTCGTGATGGTTTAAAAAAAAATTCCGAAGGTAGTAAAAAAGGTATTAAAGGTATTAAATTTAATTTAAGGATTGCTGTATATACCCTGGTGAAGATGAGTCATGAATGACCGCAGTCACTGGAAATATTTTACACAAATAAGTCTAGAAAAACAGGCAAGTGCTAGTAGCTTCTAGTTGTCAAGGATTATCATCCTACTAAATGTGATTTACAATCCAGACCCATGAAGTGGTACACATCTTCACCATTATTTCACTTTTTATCATTTATTTGTTTTTATCATTTATCAGAGTGAATCAAAAGTGAATATATTATTGAAATGCTTTATAAACATCATGCCAGTGTTTGTTTAATGCTTGTCAGCTGAAGTGAAAGTAAACCACTGTTAGCTTAAGATGCGACTTAAATGTGTATGTTTCTACAATAAACAATTGTATAATAAAATGTAAAAACAGTTCATAAAATGGCCGAATATCAAATTCACTATTTTATGTTCCATTTTGTGTTATCAGAGCAATTGTATATCTCTTATGGATGTTTATTTAAAAAAGAAATTAGATATGTTTTTGAGAATACAAAAAATACAGCTTGTTTAAGAATTTGGTTTAAAATCTTTGTAGCAATACATTTCTACATGAACTGACATTGACATTGAGGCAGTTTTCTGTGTGCCATCTTGAAAGTGCCATGCTTGCCTTCATTTCACTCGTTTGCGCTTCCTCATGGCCACCACGGACAAATTCAGCATGCTCAGCTCAGTCGTGGCAAAACTACCTCCCAAGTATGATTGACTCTCTTATACTGGTACTAATGTACAACAGAAGTATGTAGTAAGAAGGTAGCACTGCACAAGGACAAATAATCTAGAATTTTATTTCAGTTAAAAAAAAAAAATTGTAAGAATTCTGGGACACCTTACAATATGACATGTGTACACTAGAGAGCACCACACTAACGGTTTACCAGCACAACTGATACTTCTCTGGAGCAAAGCTCAATGTTTTGGTGTGTACCATCATGTGCTGTACTGAATTTGGTAGAATATGCACTTGTTTTGTGGAGCTTTTTGGGTTCTGCACAAAAATGATATAACTTTACGATTAGTCAAACCATCATCCTACATTTACAACACTGAGGGCAAAATCAATTTGAAATGAGCCATTTAATGAAATTCATTATTCTGTCCTGTGACTTGTTTCACCTCATATTATCTGATATTTCCAAAGAACATATGACCAAAATACATCTCGATAACTCAGGTTGGCTTAAGTTTGGCTCTGTAACAGTAAAAACTAGCCGTCTTGAACTTGTGTGGTAGTACTGTAGTAGGACTAGAATAATTGGGAAAAAGTTACAGGTCAAGTCACTGTCACTTACCATAACAACTACTGTCCCAGAAATCAGTGACATGAACAACCAAAAGCATTCAAAGAGTCCTCTGTATTTACTAAAGTGCAACAGAAACAAAAGGTTAATGAACTGTCATACATAAAACTTTTTTATTGAATACAATCAAATCAGGTTAAATATGAAAAGAAACTATTTCATGAAAGAGGCGCTTGATATTTCTTTTCCCATTCTACTTTTTACAGGTGGATAAACTAGTGTGTGTTTTCTCACCCATTGGCCCATACCTACACCATCATATGCACAGGTTCTTTATTTAAAGTATTAAAATAGGAAACTAAACCCCTATACAATAATCTCAAGAGTAATAAAATAAAGATTTGGTCATTTTGAACATGAGGTTGGTGTCCAAATGGAGGGCTATCTGTTCACTTAAATCCGTGTACAGCAGCATATGGGAACAAAAAAACAGGTAAATGAAAACTATGACAGACACATGAAATAACAAAACTTCTTTTGGAGATCACAATGGCTTCAATGACCCTATGTGTTAATGTCTCATGATGGACATGGAAAGTGTAACACTGATTTGAGGTGATGCATGAAAAGATGCACTTTAAAATACTTCAGTTCAGTTCATGCATTGTAACATGTTAGTTCTGACAGGCATTATAAATTCAAGTAGTTGCCAATCATATTTGCAACACCATGTCCGCTACCATGACTGCTTATGTAACTTTTCCCCATCCTTTCTCTCTCAAGTACAGCACTTGATTTTATCCCTTTACTCCCTGCTCCACTCCCTGCTTAGCACTCTGGCAGCTTAACCCAAACAAGAACTTGGGGAAAGCAAAACTGTTGATCTAATGCTGAAAGTCTTCCTTCATGGATTTTTTTTTTCCTGAAGTTTGGAGTGATAGATTTTATTGGTAAAAGGCAACACTTTCACTGGCAGGCACTCTTCAGTGGAGAGGGCAGCTTAGATCCTTCAAATAGCCTGCCAAAAATACCAGCCTTCATACTATCACTTTTTTTAAATGGTCTTTAACAGTGTATAGCATTTACCTTTAAAATAGCACAGCATGGAGTGTGACAATGTAGCAAAGCAGCTGTAAAAAAAAAAAATCACGACATAAAAACAAAGTGAAATAAGGACCGTGGTACTCCTTTGACTTACAAAGGAGTACTCTTCTCCTCATACCATCTGAGCACTAAGATCGATCTGAGTAAAACAACAATAATTTAGTCATTTCTTCTTTGCAAAAACAAAAACAAAAAAAACAAAAAACCCCATATATTTACAAAATAAACCGTGCATCATTTCAGTCACAGCATGAACAATGGATGTTGAGGTAATTCCTGAATTCAGGCAGATTTGTTGAGGGGGTATATAAAAATGATGCAACAAAAATATAACACCTTTAAGTGACGCCTGTGTTGGAACAACCATTGGCAATCGCACCATACTGCAAAGGGTACCTTTTTATATGTTTATAACCCTTGCTTTCAACCATCACCACACCACCTACCTTTTGATCCAAACCATCCCATTCCCACTGGTGGGAAAATAGATTCAAATCCCCCCTTTCTCTGTTAATATATAACGACAAATGACTAAAGGGTCAATCAAACAGACAATGGCTAGCTTTATCAGTTTTGTCCATTTTACTGGATGCAGCTCCTTCTTTAAAGAAGGTGTAGTTGGACCAGTTTCTCTTTTCAGAGAATCCTCATGTTCCTTCATTTCCCAAAATTGCCAAAGTTGGCGAAGGCATCTTGTTTGGGTTGCAACATAGCAGGGTTCATGCCCTGACCTACGCCCATCACTGGCATGCCAAGGCCACCTTGGAGACTCAAGCCAACAGGTGCCATGTTCATTCCTATAAGTCCCTGACTGGTAGGTACACCACCTATGCCGACAGAGCCCATTCCCATAGTGCCTGTCGTCATAGTAGGGGGCATTCCCACACCCATGCCCCCACAGCCCATCATGGTGTTCATGGGTGGTCTCGGAGCCACACCTGCAGACTGGGTATTGAGTATCATTCCAGCAAAATTCTGCGTGACAAGGTTCACAGGTGGCTGGAGGCCTGTAAGAGGGACAAAGTAAGAGGATCTGACTCAGGACATGAGATGGCAGACAGTGAATAATCTTCATTACTTTTATCTTAGTTAATATTTGTGACCAATGTCTGCATTGTGCATGCGTAGTGACTATACCAATAAAATACTAAAAACAGTGACAATTGCAACAGTGCTTGCTGGGCTCACCTTGCTGCATTATGGTGTTGAGGGTAGGTTGTGATGGTTTTGGAGGGTTCATTCCCATGGAGAGAAAGTCCAAGCTGATATTAACACTTGGGTCAGACCAAGTGGCAGGCACTGAGGCTTTCCCTCCTGGCTTCTGAACACCCATTGACTGTGGCAACAAAGGGCTTCCTAAGAAGTGCATGGGACCCCCTAAGGTCTATAAAAATATAGGAAAAATTGTGTGAAACTACTGACAATCTTTTTTTAAGTAAATAACTTTCACACAGTAAATTCAACAATAATAATAATTACAATAATAATAATAATAATAATAATAATAATAAAAGGGTGTTGACCAAAGAGAACAGACCAAAAAGAGAGATCATGAAGGCTACTGAATTAATTCATTTAGTGACAAATTTGGCATAGATCCAAATAAAGCACACCCAGAATTTGTGAGGTTATACATGTTATACATAGAGATTGTTTTTTCAAGGACACCTCTTTGCTCAACAGAACACTCTACTTTAGAGCACAGAACATCGTTTTGATCAAGAATTAATATCAGTTGCATGAAGTATGTCTTTACCATCATTGTCATTGTGCCAAGTTCAGAGCTACCTGTGATCTGGACATGGGCAGCCCCACATTCTGGGAACACATGTTGAAGGTCATGCTTTGGGAGGAGCTGAGATTGCTGTGGTTGGGGCCCATCAGGTCAAACAGGTCAGCAGAGGGTGGGTGTGTGGACAGTGGTGCAGGGTTGGACGTAGCTGGGGACACCTCACTGAAGAGGTCTGGGACAGCAGAAGAGCTGGTAGAGACAGGTGGGCTCACTGAGGAGAAAGCATTCCAGTCACCAAACTCTCCATTCCCAGTTGACACCGATCCTGAACAAAGCATTATATATTTGAAAAGCAATTGCCAAACATCCCTAACTTAGTGTTTCCCTAACTTTCAAGAAAAGTGCTGATGTACAAACAGTTAAAAGGATTCAGCAGACAGCATTCATGCTCCAAACAAAATCAACATCAGAAAGCCTAGACATCAGGAAAGCAGATCACAGCCATCGCCTCAAGCAACTCACCCACACCCAACCCACTGCTCACAGGATTCCACACCGTTAAGACACCAAAATGTCAGCAAATAAAATGCTTTTGGAACAACTGATGGGGCTTCTAATAACTCGATTTTCAGACCATTTCAGACATCGTTGTTTCACTGTTTAATTTTTAAAACACTGACTACCACATTTATGGCTGATGTTTGTCTGGATCCTATCACACAAACACAAACACACACACACACACACACACACACACACACACACACACACACACACACACACACACACACAC
>JBBIGA010037060.1:0-13582 GCA_037576975.1 Alestes dentex | reverse complement strand
CAAGTCTAAAGTCAAGTCACAAGTCTCTGTTTGTGTGACTTAAGTGCGACTCGAGTCCGAGTCTCAGACTCGAGTCCTCATCTCTGGTATGTGTGTGTGTGTGTGTGTGTGTGTGTGTGTGTGTGTATGTGTGTGTGTGAGATGTCTGGCATAAAGGCGAGGGGTCCAGGTGTGTGTCTCTGTTGCTGATAAGGCTGCTGCTTTTCTGCTGTTCTCCCTGCAGTAGCAGAGCTGAGTCCCTTTGGGGGTCTGGATCTGCTCTAATCTCTGACTGGACATCAGATTCTCCTCCTTTATCTCAGACCCATTCACCTCCCACACACACCGCAGGTAACGGGGATCGATGGGAAAAGAGCTCTCCACACATATTCCAGCACCGCAAACCAACATTTGTTGGTCCATCTAGAGGAATTAGGAGGTCCAATACTCCTTTCATGACACCTTTCATCCTGATGTCCTGTTTTATCGAGACCCTCTAGGAATATCCCTGTTTCAGATTCAGCCTGAGAGAAAATAAAAACACATCACCAGGGCCTTTCTATCTATCTATCTATCTATCTATCTATCTATCTATCTATCTATCTATCTATCTATCTATCTGTCTTTTCTGAAACCTTTATTTTATTATACTATAAAACCTTATATAGTCTTTGTTTTATTCAGAGATGTGCAATAATTTATTCACATTCTTGGGGGGGGGTGGGGTTCTGCTTTATTGAGTTCTGTGTTTAAATACCAATACTGATTCTTCTACTCAAATGTGTGAATGAGTGAAGTCATCTGCTTTCCCCTTGTTGTCAATAGAGATTCTCATTTTCTTTCTCTTGGAATTTTTTGTTCCACCTTAACTAGTTCAAGGTTTAAAAGTGAAGGACTGAATGGCATCAAATCATACCTGCCAGGAGACTCATCTAGGGTTACACGTTCCATTCAACTTTAATTAGGTAATTATATTAACACAGGAATTTAAATGTCAAATGTCCAACCATTTTGACAGGCTGACATTTCACAAGAGGGACAAAACACCCCTACAACTAATTTACTTCAAATGAGCATTTGATTGACATGTTCTTACCTTTAAAACTGTTAGACTAGATATAATGTTAGCATAAGCATCTGAATGGCGTCTAAATTTTAATATAACTTTTTCTATGATTTACTGTGTTTCTTATATTATAGGCTATACCATTATAAAAAATAATTCCCTGTATTATTTGAAAAATGTTACTGATTTACTTTGTTACTTATGCATTTGTCAGTTAAACAATTGCTAATTTGTTTACCTTAATTACTCACATGGTTATTTAGTTAGTTAGATGGTTAAAAGCCAAGGTCATGAAGTTCTTAAAAAGCAGCCATATGAGAAACTGTTTTCTTGGCAGAAAACAAAAAGAAGTGGATATGGGCCAGAAAAAAAATTCGGAGAGTCTTCCTCTAATCTCCCGATCTCAATTTAGGATCTTAAAATGTTCTTTCTTTTCTCCCTCTGCTCTAATCTTTAGATGTCTCAGATCATCAGATATTTAGATAAAACCATAAGATGCAAAAGAAAGCTTGTTTGGCTTCTAAACGAGTTTGTACAACATCTGATATTCGTCTTTGTGAGTTCAAGTCTCAACTCTGTGTGTTTTTTTTTATCAGTTTTCACTTCTAAGATGATGAACTTCACTTTCTCACTTCTGTCTTGTTATTTTTTTCTTTTGCTCCTTATTTATCCTAAGGGGTGGTTTAGGAGAAACAAGTCAGACTTCAATATTCTACAAATAGGAAGATGACTTATTTATGAAGAGAAAACACTGTTGTGAGCAGGAGAATCTTCCTCTGGATATCTGGAAAACAGAAATATAAACAATACAGTAAAAGGTCCACAGTGTAGTGACAAGCCGGATCATGTAGGGCTTTATAAGTGTCAAAGAAGATTTTATACTGTTTCCTAAATTCCAGTTGGAGCCAATGCAGATAGAGTAAAATAGGAGATATGAGAGTCCACTTGTGGGATGGAAGTTACCCTTAGAGCATCAGCGGCATGGAAGTGTAACAAATGTTAAATTGTCATTATACATACATCATAACAACTCCTTATATGGAAGTTCCCCCGGTTTGTGTTGATGCTGGAGGTGTCAGACGTCATGCTGAGCTTGGTTTGGTGTTTCTATGTCACACAGAACCAAAGTTATTGTGATTTAAAAAACATGCAATATTAATAACTGCTACTGGGGTTTTAAAAATTGGCACCACATGCAAATACTGTGATCAGTAAGAGAGATGGATTTCAATACTATAGCTAAAGACATGAATTACTGCTTAAACAGTTTAATGGTTAACACAAATAGTGGTTTAAAATGTGATGAGAGCAGCTCCTGGAAGCAACGGAGTGATGCGAGTGAACCCAGGAGAACTGAAGGCAAAACGTGCTGCTGCATTCTGAATCAGCTGCAGTGACCTGATGGTCCATATAGGTCATGCAGGAATGAGTAGCAGTCATCAAGCTTGGAGACGACAAGAGACTCACAAACACCTGGGTGGCCTCCCAAGAGAGAAAGAGTCAAATGCAACAAAACTCTTGGAGCCACTAAAATTTGCACAGTAAACCCCCTTAACCATAGAATAAAATAAGAGTTGTAAAGCACTAAAAATATTCTATTAACTGGTGTAACAGAATATGCAGTTAATCATCACACTGAGTAATCGGGGAGAGGGGGGACCACCCTACCCATCCAGAGAGAGAGGACAGTTATACTGAGTGATGGGGTAGAGGGAGAACCACCCTACCCATCCAGAGAGAGAGAAGACAGTTATACTGAGCCGGCTAAACCACACAGAGGGTCTCCAGTAGGAGTGAACACTCCAAAACAGACAATCTCCTACTGTGATACATGTGTGGAAGACACTGTTCTGGTTGAACAAGCTGCTTCTCTGGAATTCAGATAAGAAAACAACTTATCATTCTTAAGGCAGGGTGGTTTGGCTAATTTTTGTATGCCTAACTGTTGTTTGGCATAGAAGGAGATAAAGCAGCCTTGTGAATCCCCTCCAAACCCCCCTCCAAAAAAAAAAAATCTGCCCTGTGTGAACCCCCCAAACAACTAGACTGCACTACATATATGACATTTATGGCTGAAGGGAACTATCACAAACCAGGGAAGACCTTTACTGATATCGTGGCCTGATTTGATTGGCCGAGAAGGGTGTTTTTTTTCTCCACTCTTGTTAAGATCTCTCTGCTGCCAGTTTCTGAATCCATTCAGTCTTGTTTCTTTTTTACTCACTTTTTGTTCCTTTTCCCAGAATGTTTGCAATAGTCTGAACTTTCCTGTTCGTCCTCCTCCGTGCGAGAAACATGAGTGGGTTCAGGGACTGAGGTCTTCGCACACCCATTTATTTGCAACAATAATTCAAAAGTTTTTAAAGCGGTTTTGTTCTCTCAGCTTCAGCGGAAAAGGTCAGAGACCCCTAAAGCAAGCTGGAGTTAAAACAAAATCAAAGCTTTCGGCTGTTCTGAATGTTCTGAATCATTCTGAATGTGGGGGACAATTTTAAATCTAAGCATTCTTGGATTAATAGAAGTATACAAATGTAAAAATATGTGTAATTATTTTAGGACACATTTTAACATGAAAATGCACCAGAAACAAGCAGTTAGGACCACAAACTTCACTATTTCCACCCCTGAGAACAGTTCTTCAAGACCTTATTGTTGAGTTTATGCTAAACAGGTGGGTTCTTCCTGAGTTCCTCTTGCCAGTGTGTTTGTGGGTGCAGCACAAATGCCAGGTGGGCTTGAAGCAGTAGAGGAAAACCCAGCGATGCTGAATCATTCATGCCAGAAGAGCTGTGCAGTGAAGTTCCGGTTCTTTGTGAGTGATGTGCAAACACACAGTGTGTGAGCAGTATGCTGAGGTGTTACTGAGAAACATCTGCTCCTCGGCTGGAAGATCTTTGTGAGCAGCATCTCCAATATGATGCTATTATCCTCTTTTATCTCTTCAGAACCTCTTCAGGCCACATCCCAATCAAAGCGAAAGGAATCCAGGCTGAAATGGAATGGTTTTTGATGCCCTTTTTGTGGTGCTGATTCACTTTCACTAGAACAGAGAAGATGAAATGGTAGTTCCTTGCAAAATGACACCTTTTTGTTCAAAATTCCCGCATAATGAAGTGCAGGAATGAAGACATAAACAGAGAGGTTCAGAGTGGATTTAGTGGAGGTCAGAATGGTACATTGTGGAGGTGAATGGAACCAGATGTCTGTCTCTGAAAGCTCCTCACAGAAAGTTATTCCATGAAATGGTTACGGTTGGATCACCTTAGATGTTATTTTACCAGAGTTTTCAGAAGCTTTTGGTCCTAAAACTAAACCCATTCCTTATGGAAGGGACACATGTGGTCCCCAATGAAAAGTGATTTAGTTCAAATTCTCCACCATTTTACCATCATCAACATCCATATAAACACTTTACTGGGGGTTGATAGCAAATAAAACGGCTGTATTTGTGTTGGAGAAGTCTGGTTTCGCCACCACTGTAAAGAATTATGAGTGGGTCAGTTTCTAAATAGTGAACCCTTTCTCACCAAACCCTCTCTAAATACTGAATACCATGAATGTATTTGTGTGGAGACATCTGGTTCCATTCACCTTTTCTGTAAAGAAATCAGAGTCTCTACAATGAACCGTTTCATACCAAACACACTCTGAACCACTCACTGTATTATGGGTGGTATTTGTTAGCTGTAGAATTTAAGAAGATTTTTCCCTGTAATGTTACTTTTCCGATTATAATCGTGTCATGTCAAGTTGATTTTAACTTCAGTTTATTTAATTTGAAGTGTTCTTTGAAATTGAACACTTGAAAGACCACTTGCCATTTATTTATTGTCATACCAACAAAGCAGTTTGAATTAGCTTTGTTCATTTTGTTTTTCTTTATTTATTTTTGGATTTTGTGGCTTTGTGTTTTGATCTGTTTGTTCTGTTTTCAGGCAGGCCGAGGAAAGACTGGGGCTTTTTCAGATTATCTCTCTGGCTGCAGCAGGTCAGTCATTCAGACAGGCTGTTTTGTCTTTTTTTTTTGGTTGAACCTGGGACAATAATAAAGGATTTGAAGCACTTGGGATTGTACACTGGGTCAAGGATTGATTGGAAACGTCCATGAACACTGCACTGTTGTTCTGAAAGGGGCTGAAGAGGCTGAGTTGCATTCAGCTTATCATTTAGTCTTGAGAAAACTCTGTAAAACTCATGTTCGTTGATGAGGATAGAGATTCAAGTGAGGGAAATTATGTCCACATAGTGGATACAAAGCAGGGGCCTTTGGGTTTCTCAGAACTATGCCTCCTGTCGGTCATGCATTACAGTCTGTTAACATGACCATATGGATTATATGAGCATTAGTGAGCACTGTATAGTGCTTTCATAATGAAACAATATAAGCTGTGTCACCCACTACAGTTCATATAGTGTATTACAGTCTGTCAGAATGTCAGAATTTGAACATTGTAGAGCACTTTTAAATTAAACAATAGAAGCCATATCACCCAGCACACTTTCTGTAGCGCATTACAGTTTATCCATTTCATTTATCTACTTGTATTGATGGTTGTTTAGCATCCTCAAATAATTAATGAGCAATTTACATCAGTTATTATTTCAGATTTAGAGTAATTTTGCATGGTCTCCTCAGTTTAAACTCCTTAAAAAACAACATTTTGCTTCCTTGCACCAGTGCCAAGTGCAGTTTTGTTGGAATGTATGATCCGAGGTACTTTGCTGGATTAATCCAGTGCCAATACAACCCAGAACATCAAAAAAAATGCATTTTCCTCCCAGAATGGAGCCTTTCTTAACCAAGTTCATACTTTGGAGGGCTGGGTGTTCAGTGCATTGTGTTGTTTGAAATGTACTTAGTCCACAGCGGGGGTTCTTAAGGGAAAACATATTTTCTTTTTCTTTTTTTTCCTCTATTCTTCTCCCCACAGACACGCATAAAGGAGTTGGAAGAACATGAATCCAGTTCTGATTGATTTTCCTCTCTTATTACAATAAATAACTTCTGACAAGTTTGCCGTTTTTCTGACTGAAATAATCATGGCCGTGTGGTTTGTAGGCCATCGCCACTCTAGAAAATTACAGCCTAAACATAGTGAACAGCCCACAATAAACTGCCAACGTAAAGGGAGTGTGTCCCAGATTCAGGCCGCGGGAGGCCCAGCAGGATCTCCCTCCTGAGAGCGCGTCAAACCAAGTGTTTTAATTAGAAAACTCTGAATCCGTTTCTTCATTCTTCTATCATATTTGCTTTTTGACACATTATTTGTTCATTTGCCATCACTCAAGTGCTCTTCTAATGAGGCTGGTTTTCTATGGGGTGGTGGACATTTTTCCAGTGGCCGACTGCAATGTTTATGATTTATTTGTGTGAGAAATCTTCTTAGAAGTGACAGAGCTGGAAGTGGCCACCGCCGCTCAAGTCTTGAGCCACCGCTCATTTATTTATATTTTGTAGGAAAATAAGACAGTAAGTCGGTACAGTGATTTACTGCAACATGTGTAAACATACATAAAAATAAAGTATAGAACATAAAGAGAATTGATTTAATTCATACCATCTTTAAAGTCAGTTTTTGTTATGAGCACTGCTATGATCATTGCTCACAGCCTGAACTTTCTTAGACAAGCTTTCCTATCATTTCTTTAGATGTCTTCGGGAGTAGTTCTCCAGGCTTCTTGAAGACTTTTTCTTCACTGGTTCAGGACTTCAGTTAGATCTGATACTGAGAGTCTTTGAAAGTCCTTCAGGAAGCCTGGAGAACAGTTCTTGGTCTTTGGAAAGCAAACAGTGGAGAAAAGTGGAGAAATATAAATTATGTGCTGCGTTCACTCCACTAAAAGACCAGAAAACACATCAAGGTGTTTCATTACCCTGTTTAAAGTCAGAGCAGTGTGTTAGTGGGTATTTTTCTGTCACCGCGTTTGAACAGAACGTCTCAGCTTGGTCTGAGACACATGATCTTTGAGCCTTAAAAATAGCCAGTGATTTTACTGATGTGTCAATCTGCACAGGATTTTAGAGAAAGGTTAATGCTCCTGGAACCATTCCTGATGGGAGCACTCAGTCCAGAAAAAATGACTTGAGGAGACTGAAATTACAAAGAAACACCAATAAATAACACCAAAACATATATTACTCCCCTCCCAATGTACAACTAACCACATCCAAATAGTACTTTAGTGATTTGTCCAGTAAATTTGCCTTTTTTTGCTCGACAGTGAAAAATGTCTCTCTAGAGAGCGATAGAGAGAGAGACACATTACGTGACCATTTCTCACCCAGGAGAGCTTCTTGTGAAGCTTCCTCTTCTCCTCCATGTCCTCCTACACTGACTGACCTTTTTCTCCTCCTGACTGGCCTCCACTCCAAAGCTCCTTTTCTCTTTATATCTTGACCAGATTGTTGTTGTTTGAACCACTGTACCAGGACTCATCTTCTAAAATGCTTCACTTTTCAGAGCATTATTCTGAAAGCCGTGAGTGCTTTTGTGAGATGAGCCCCAACGTTCCTCTTGGTCTGCTCTGGTTTTGCTCTTGCAGCTTTTACTTGGTGTCCTTGTAATGATGGAATCATGAACTTTATCTGAGATGTTCCTTGGAGGAATTTTGGTAAACCAGCCACTTCTCAAAAGATTCATGTCATGTCCCGGCACGAAGAGTTTTGTTTATTTGTGTTGTCTTTGTCCACGTGTGCTTGGTGTGTTTTTGTGTATTTTCTTTTCCTTCAGGCAGTGCCTTGGGTAGCTAGGGTGGCTGCATGGCCCGCCCCAGACGATCGGTTGATCAGCTTGGGGATGATGAGCTAGAAGGGGCGGGGTTTGGGGCCTTTAAAGATGGCAGCCACCAGTAGACAGCATGCTCGCTCCGGGGAAAGAAGCAAGCATGCCAGCTTCCCAGACAATGGATTAGACATTGGACTTGGTACAAGTGGCAGCATTGGCCGGACTGTCGGTGCGATCAGATCTCATGTGAGCAGAGGTTGGAGCGCTCGCCTCTGAGTCTGGGAGAGCACCAAGCCGAGCCAGCAGCTAGCTGTTAGCGGCTAATGGTTAGCCGCTAGCCTTTTGTTGTCTGCTGCCTTCTGGTTGTGTGTAGGGGTCGGTGTACGAGAGCGTCGTGGAGGCCAGCACGCCAACAGAGCGGAGCAGCAGCAAGGAGAAACCAAGACCCAGACCCCCTGCACTCTCAACCCGACTAAAGGGAAGTGGCCTTGGCTAGCTGGGTGTGTGTGTTAGCCTTTGAGGTCAGGTTGGGGGAAGAAAGTTTGAGGTCTCACGCTTGTGTTGGCAGGTTTGCGGCGCGGTGCGGAGATGGCGGAGGATGCGAGGGCCAGAGGACGACGAGTGGATCTTCCAGGCCGCATGTGGAAGGAGAGACGCCGGCCCATGTGGCGCGTGCAAAGCCGGGCCATGTGGCATGCGAGGAGCTGGGCCGGTTGTGGGAATGGGTTTTCCCCAGGGGAGGCGAGCGAGCACTAAGAGAGGGACAAGCACAGTTAATCGTGCACTGCCTGCATTTTTATTTGTTTTTTGGGCCTCATGGTGGAGCATGGAGGCCCAGCAGATGAGTTTGATTTTACTTTTTTTTTCGTCGTCAGTAATCGTGGGTTGTTTGTTTAGTGCGCCCCTTCCCAACTCCTTTAACCCTTTCCCCCTGTGCGTATGTGTGGGCTTTGTTGTGACATTTATTATACTTGGCTGTGCCCTGTTTTATCTTGCGGTGGTTACAATTGGGGGTGCTGTGGCAATTCACGGGTGAACCAGGGGAGGGGGTTATCATAGCGGGCCCTAAACCATGCAGTGTACACAATCTGCTGCAAGGTATTGAAATAAACCTGTAAAGAAAAATACTTACCTTTGAATGTGTCCATCCATTTGCTAGTGCGATCCAGAGATCCTAAAGGGTGTAAATCAAACTTGCCTTTCCCAAAAAAAAAAAAAATTCCTTATAGACGGTTGGGGTCTCTTCACCCTAGGCCACCACATTCACTATGATCCTGAGTTTCCTCCATGTGGAGATGATGCTCTCACTCCAAAGTCCCAGAGCCTCGGATGTGGTTTTGTTGCCATGATACATTTCAATAATCTTCTTTCTCATCTATTCTGGGATTCTTTTTGATCCTGGAATGGTGCACCTGGTGTCTTGAAATGTTTCAGCAGTTTATCAGGAAATGTTCTATTTAATACAACAAATGGTAATCGTGTGGCTCAAGGTGTCAGACGTCATGCTGAGCTTTGTTGGGGAAAACATGCAGAGAGAGGGGGATACAGAGAGTGGCTGAGTGGTGGTGTCACCTCATTTAAGGTTCATTATTCCATCGTTAGGAGATCAGGAAAAAAGTCTGAAGGAGTCCATGGAGGAGCTGCAAGAGCAAAACCACAGCAAACCAAGAGGAATGTTAAGGCTGGTTTTAAATCTGCCAAAAAGTGTTAAGGTTAAGGCTTTCAAGTTAAGTGATGTTTGTAAGGTTTGCAGTAATCAAACCTGGGTGTTCATAGAAAGTGTGCAGTATGATCTGTTGCTTTACTGTAACACCATCTCCATTCTGTCCAGCCAGAGAAACAGCGTTTATAGCTGTGCTGCTCTACAACGGTTTTGTGCTTAATTATGTTGTGCAGCGAGGAGATAACAGGAACGCAGTGGACTAGAGAAAGACAATAAATTGCCAGCAGAAAGGCAATGCGTGGCCCAGATCTGAGCCGCAGGAGGCTGCTGCAGGATCCCTCATTTCAGAACAATGAAAGGGCTCTAAATTAGGCGGCCAGTCAAGTCGCGAATCCCCTATAATCAATAACGTGCCTGGACAGTCTGGGTCTGGCTGTGAGATGATTTAAAGGGGACGGAACCCTCTGTAATCCTGGGGGAGGTTTTAAGAAGAGAAAAAGAGCGCCGGAGACAGAAATTCCCCTCTGTTTGTCTAAAGGCTGCAAGGATAGAAAAGCAGGCTGGCATAAATACTGGATAAAATGAGTGCACGATGCAGCCTTTCGGTCATTACCAACATCCCAACCAAATGCTTTAAGAGCAGGGAGAATCTTTGTATTGAGTCCTTCACTGCAGAAGAATGGTGTGTGTGACCTGTTTCAATGGGAAGTGTCCTTTTCCAGCAATGGCTTTGGCCTCCTATAAGCCCAGATCTCAATATTACTGATGCAGTGCGGGATCATCTGGACAAAAAAACAGAACAAAAGGCAGCCAACATCCAGAGAAACGCTTTGGAACATCCTTAAAGTGGCCTGGAGAACTATTCCTGAAGACACTTTTCAGGAAAGCTTATCTAAGAGAGTTCAGGATGTAGAGATGAAATGCCCTGAAAAAATCTGGAATTTTATTTTACAATGCAGACACTGAGAGAAGATTTGCAGGCGTCCTCAGTAGCACACACCTAGGAGCAATTTAACATCTCCAGTCCACCTCACATGCATATCTTTTAAGTTTGGTAGCTCCTGGACAAGAGGAGAACATGCAAACCACCCAGGACCCCAAGATCTTCTCACTGTGAAACAAAGGCCCTAACCACTATGTCACCATGCCATGCAGTCACAGTCTTTCTATACCTACACAGTTCTGGTTGCTCATTTTAAACTGTACAAGCTGCATCCACTATATTCAAACAGCATGAAATCTGGATGGTAATTAGACACCACAGAAGGATCAGGGGTCCAGAATTAGAGAGAAAAGCTGCTTCTTTAGTACATTTAAATGTAGAACTGAAGGGATGTTTGCTAATATTATCTAACCAGCCACATGGCCATTCACTATTACTGTTTGTCCAGTTTTGCAGAGCTCCCAACTACAGGACTGTGACCAGAGAGCTCAGACTCTCTGGTTATACTCTCTGGTGAAGTCATTTATTCTCCCTGCATCTTGGTCACTGTGACTCTAAAGGATCCGCTAAGTCCGTGGAAAATAGATCATTTACCGAATGCTGTTGTCTCCGACTGTAAGCTTGCGTCTGCCCAAATGCCATTAATACGATTTTATATATATATATAAAATCATGTTAATGGCATTTGGCAGACACATTTGTTACGCTGATACTTGTTATGCTGTCTTGTTTTACTTTTTGTCTTCATATCGTATGTAGTGTGTTTTTGGTGCTGTCCGTGACTGTAAGAAAAGCAAAAACATGGGTGTTTTGTAGTTTTGTGTTTGTTGAGTTGAGTTGAGTTAGTTTAGGACATGAGGGTGTAGTGAGTGTTGAAGAGGTGGATCTTTGTGTGAAGACAGTGAGGGTCTCAGCAGTTCTCACGCTCACGAGAAGTTTGTTCCACCACTTTGGTGCCAAAACAGAGAAAAGTCTTGATGCAGGTCTGGGACCTTTGAGAAGAAGTGGGTGGAGTCAAGTTGTTCTTGATTTGTTCTTGGTCTGATTACAGCTGATTGGTCAGAAGGAGCTATACTAGTTTGGGCTCTGTAGGTGAGTTTTTAATCTAATTGAGAACCACAGCAACCCAGTGAAGGTCTGCAGTAGTGATGTGGTGTAAGAAGTTGACATGCCGCTGCATTCTGGATCATCTGTAGAGGTCTGGTGGTCTTCAGAGGAGGGCCAGTCCCGATGTGGTGAGTATCTGAGTGGCATTAGTGGAACGGACAACTGATATTTTAAAGTGGGTACCTGCAGAATTGGGAGAGTCTGGCTTACTTTCCCTTACTTTCCCTTGAAATAAGCCATACTTTTTAATCCTGTTTCATGGAACAGGACCCCTATTAGAGTTTGCCCAACAACATCTAAAAAAGTCTTTACAGTTCTGGAACAACATCCTATGGACAGATGAGACAAAGATTAACTTGTACCAGAGTGATGGGAAGAGAAAAGTATGGAGAAGGAAAGGAACTGCTCATGATCCAAAACATACCACCTCATCAGTGAAGCATGGTGGTGGTAGTGTCATGGCGTGGGCATGTATGGCTGCCAATGGAACTGGTTCCCTTGTATTTATTGATGATGTGACTGCTGACAAAAGCAGCAGGATGAATTCTGATGTGTTTTGGGCAATATTATCTGCTCATATTCAGTCAAATGCTTCAGAACTCATTGGATGGCGCTTTACAGTGCCGATGGACAATGACCCAAAGCATACTACAAAAGCAACCAAAGAGTTTTTTAAGGCAAAAAAGTGGAATGTTATGTAATGGCCAAGTCAATCACCTGACCTGAATCCGATTGACAATGCTTTTCACTTGCTTAAGACAAAACAGAAGGGAAAATGCCCCAAGAACAAGCAGGAACTGAAGACAGTTGCAGTAGAGGCCTGGCAGAGCATCACCAGGGATGTAACCCAGCATCTGGTGATGTCTATGCATTCCAGACTTCAGGCTGTAATTGACTGCAAAGGATTTGCAACCTAGTATTAAAAAATGAAAGTTTGATTTATGATTGTTAATTTGTCCCATTACTTTCGGTCCCTTAAAAGTGGGAGGCACATATACAAATGCTTGTAATTCCTACATCAATCACCTGATTTGTATGTAAACACCTTCAAATTAAAGCTGAAAGTCTGCCGTTAAATCTGGTTTGTTTAATTTCAAATCCATTGTGGTGGTGTATAGAGCCAAAAAGATTAGAATTGTGTCAATGTCCCAATATTTATGGACCTGACTGTAGATGTTTTCTCCTGGTGGACCACTCGCTCTGATGTTCCAGTCACAGATACTGCCCCCCTACCCCCACGCACGGCTTGGCAACAAATCACTGGGTGGTGCAGAACTGCAAAACATGACTAATTGTTTGTCATTATTGATGTGAATGAATCGACAGGTAATTGATTATTCAGCCAAAGCATTAGATGGTGAGTGAAATACCTGGTGGCTGTAAGGGGGGTGTTGTGGGTTCACCTTAACCAGTGCTCCACTGTTCTGTTTAAGCCTTACATACACTCAATACACAGCGTACAAGATCCCATGGATGCAAGCCAAGGCAATTAACTACACTCCGCAAACACACACACATACACACGCACACTCATCGCCAAAGCCAATACTGTCAACAAAGAGGACACACAAACAACTGCACTCCATTCAACAACTGAGCCCTGAGTCCACATAGCACACTCACTTAACCCAACACACACACACCCAAATTCAAACCTCACACACTTGTGTGTAGCTGTACAACGTTTCCCTTCATGCACAGCAGGTCTGTCACATAGACAGACATTATTCTGTCCTGCCTTAAAGAAGTGTGAACTATAGATGCCTCAACTAAGCTTCTTTTAGATTTTTTTTTTTGGTTTTTTTTGCTTTCGTTGAACTTTTCATCACTCGCAGTTTCACCACGATTAGGATCAAGGGCTCATAGGGCAAAAGTTGTAGAAGCACCCTGGACTAGTTAATTACAGGACACTCACACACACATACACTCACATATCTAGGAGCTGTTCCAGATCACCTGATGTGCAGGTATTTGGACTGTTTGAAGGAACCAAAGCTCCCACCAGAAACTCACTCAGACACAGGGAGAACACACACACACACACACACACACACACACACACACACACACACACACACACACACACACACACACACACA
>JBBIGA010036996.1:0-13586 GCA_037576975.1 Alestes dentex | reverse complement strand
ATTATTTAATGTATATAATATAATATATTAATACAATATTATATTATCTTAATATAATATTATTTAATCTTATTACATTACTGAGACCTCAACTAAAGTGTTGGAACAGGTGTGTTATTTGGGTCAGTTTGTTCATTTTATTTTCTGCATCAAAGCTCCAGTCTTGAACAAGTCAAACCCATAAACAGATACTGATGCGCATGAAAAAACAAGGGCTTGGGGTTGAGTCTGGAACATACTGCCGTGTTTCATTTATTTTGAGAATCAAGATTTTTGTGAGTACTGAAGCTTTATTTAGTGAATGGTGGGTTCAATGGGCTCATGGCCACTACACTCTCTGGGGTAGTGCACCTTTACTAGCACCTTAAAATCCTGTTCATGAAAATCACAAAAAGACAACAAGGGTGGCCCTGGTGGACTGCACGGACACAGCTCTGACTGTGATTAAACAAAGATATTTTATAGCGTGTAGAAATTAACCTGGCCCCCTCACTCCCTCAGCTCCCCACACAGGATACCCTGGGGAATATTGTTTCTCCAAATCCCCCAAAGAAATGGAGCGTGATGACCTATCTTCCACTTCTATCTGCCACTCCAAAAGGTACTCAGATGTATCAGTCATGACAGCTCAAGAGTCCTCATTATTTCAGGTGGATTTTATTCACTCTCAGCACCTAACCACTGAAATGTTTCCCAGCTGCCTCAGTGACCTTTGCCTGGGAGATGGCTGACAACACCCCAAATCTTCTGGCTCGGCATCCCCCACAGAGGGCGTGTCTGTCAACATACTTAGTCTAAGTTAGAACCTGCCCATCCATCCTGAGAACAGTCTGGATGAGTCCCTACCTGCTCCTCCTTCATGGCCTCTAAAACCACATCTGATACCAAATGCCAATGCTGAAACCCTGTTTATCTGCTGGCATCTCTCAGCTAATTCTGGAATTCCCTAAATCTTACCAATCCCAGGTGGGTTCCTTGTCTGATGACCAACCTCACGAATTGCATCCATCACCAGATCCTCTGGTTGTCGCTACAACAGGCACTGACATCTGGTCACAGCTCATGACTGTTGCTTCAACAACAGAGGCTTTGGACAAGGTACATCCAGCCGTTCTCAGGATCAGGGAATGGCTTCTTCAGAGGTGTGAGTCAAAGACCTTCCAGAAAGGGTCCTTAGCCAGGCATTGGGTTTACCAGGTCTATCCAGTAGCCTTAACTGTCACCAGGTGATGATCACTGTAGCTCTGCCCTTCACTTCAAGTGTCCAGAACATAATAAACCACAAGCTGATGAGGTGACTTACAAGTCTATTTACTGACCATTGCCTAAGTAGCTCTGATACCAAGGACATTTATAAGCTGCCTTAGACTCCAAAAAGTCTTCATATAACTTGATAATGTACAGTATTTATCATAGACACATTTAAGCAGTATGAGGATTCTCATATTCTCATATTCACCATGTGTGACTGTGAGGATGCCAATGGCAAAGATGAGGTCTTGGGAAAAGCAGACCTGGTCCCATGTGGAGTAGCAGGGGATGTCATTAGTGATAAGAAGCTCTTAGGAGAAGCTGGTAGCACCGGAGTCTTCATGACCCTGTCTGGAACAGAAGGGGGAGTCATCAGCAATGCAGGGGGCAATTGTCAAGTTAAAACTGTAAACTTAGAGGAAAGTGAAATTATATAGAATTTTTACAGGATATGAGAAATACAGTGCTTTCAGGAAGAGTAGGCAGCACTGACTGCATTATGGAGACCTCAAGAACCTCAGGGGGTGCCAGCGATGACAAAAGCATCAGGAAGTGCTGGCAGTGCAGAGTATCAAACCCATGGGAACAGCAGGGGTACCAACAGCATAGCGGATGTCTCCAGAGCATCAGAAAATGCAGGCAGTGCCTCTGTACGGGTGGAGCGGACGGCCAGAGGATCCGCCGATGGTACTGGATCCGCGGACTCTGTTTCCCAGGGCCAAGGCGCAGAGAAAACCCGGAGAAAGAAGAGAACCCAGCCTAGCTCCCAGAGAGCGGCTCCTGGATCCGTGTCCGCCCGACCAAGGCAGCCGGTTTCCACGGCGCCGTCCCCACGGCTTGTCGCGGCCGCACCATCGTCCCCTCCACCGCACCGTGGCGACGCCACCCACCGCAGCGACCTAGTCCAGCCCACCTTCAACCCACCTCGACTGATTCCAGCAGACCCTGTTCCGAGACAGGCGGTTCCAGGTTTAGGGGGCACGCAGGCAGCTCCGATACCCGCACCGCGGCGACTTCGACCGCTCACACAAACCGCCCAGGTCCCAGCTCCGCCTCTCGCACCACCCTTCCAAATTTCAGCTCCTAAAGCCATGCCCCTCGCTCAAGCTGCAGCCCCAATTCACCCTGACGCCACTCCCAGCAGCGTTCTGCCCGAGGTCCCAGCTAGTCGCTTGCCGCCGGCTTCCATGGCAGTCTCAACAGCTCAACCGGCTTATATGGCTTGCCGCTGGCTTCCATGGCAGTCTCAACAGCTCAACCGGCGGATTCCACGCCGGCTCCGGCACCCCAACAGCCGGCTTCAATGCCGGCCTCAACGCCTCAACAGCCGGCTCCCATGCCGGCCTCAACTCCCCAAACACCGGCTTACTCAACAGTCGGCCTCCACGCCGGCCTCAACTCCCCAAAAGCCGGCATCCACGCCGGCCTCAACTCCCCAACTGCCAGCTTCCCCGCCAGCCTCAACTCCCCAACCATCTGCTTCCGTGCTGGCCTCAACTCCCGAACCGCTGGCTTCCACGCCAGCCTCCATGCTCTATGCCGGTCTCAACTCTGCAACAGCCAGCTTCCACGCCGGTCTCAACTCCCCAACCACTGGCTTCCACGCCGGCCTCGGATCCCCAACTGCCGGCTTCCACGCCGTTCTCGACTCCCCAACCGCCGGCTGCCACGCTGGCCTCAACGCCCCAACAGCCGGCTTCCACGCCGGCCTCAACACCCCAACAGCCGGCTTCCACACCAGCCTCGGCTCCCCAGCAGCCAGCTTCCACGCCAGCCTCGGCTCCCCAGCAGCCAGCTTCCATGCCGGCCTCAACAGCTCAACCGCCGGCTTCGACGCCGGCCTGGGATCTCTAACAGCCGGCTTCCACGCTGGCCTCAACACCTCAACAGCCATTTTATTCTATCAAGCACAGAGCTGACAGTAACAATGATGATAGATACTGTTACTGTTTGTTAAGAAACACATAGCTACTGCATCTATGTAGTGAAATGCTGCTGTGGTTCCTTGAGTTCCAGGCAGGAGATAGGCGCATCCTCTTGTGCATCATGCAGGTGTCACGTTCCCCCTCTTCTCCAGATAGAGATCAGGCGCGGAGGCAGACGTTCTTGTCATCTTTCTTTATTATTCTAAACAAAACCAAAAGCAAAAGGCTCAAGGACCTGATACACAGTTCACAGCTATTGACTCAAACCAAAGAGGAGAAACATAAACTTAGCTGGACGGTTGACCCACAAAGACAAACCAAAACACCATTACCTAAATCCCTGTAAACCAAAACCCACCCACCAATCACAAAACATGAGTACTTCATTATTAACCAGTCCTAGCTGAAACTCATAAACTCAACTTCATCTTTCAAAATAAAAGTGCAAAAACAAAACCCCAGTAACAAATAAGGGTGGCACCGTCATAGACCTCAGCCCTGACAGCAGGGGCCAACCACTGTACTTTCGCCTTTTTCAGTAGGTAGCAGTTTTGTTTTTTTGGAGACAGGAGAGTGTTTTGTTTTTTTGTTTAGTATTTCTTTCCTTTGGCACCATCCGAGCCCAGACTCCACAGGATTATACACATAGAGTGACATTTTGTAAATATAGGGGTTGGTTGATGTATTGATATATCTTGTTACTTATATAATATGAAATAAAAGGGGCAGCTGGTGGCCTAGTGGTTAGGGTGTTGCCCCTGCGATCAGAAGGTTGTGGGTTTGAATCCTTGGACTGCTAAGAGTGCTACCCTTAAACAATGAACCATCCCCACACATTGCTCCACAGGCGCTGTATTCCTGGCTGTCTGCTGCTTTACTGTGCTGTGGTCACATATGACAGAATAGTCACTTTCAAAATAGTAGAACCAGGCCAGATGATGCATTTGTGTTAACTAATATTTTTTTGCTTATAATTAATTCCTGCAAATCAATAACCCCTTGTTAGTGTCATGGTGCTAGCTAGCCAGTGTAGGGTGAAGCACTCGCAGGAGGTACATGTGATACTTTATTACGCAGCATAGCTTTTGACACTCAGCCAAACAGAAACTCAGCACAGCTTCAGATACACAGTTAAGGCCTTTTCAAAGTGGGAGAAACCAGAACAATTTTTCATATTTTAGGGTGGAATGCTGATACACAAGCAAAATAAAAAACAAAGCTATGAGCTAAACCTGCTAAAAAAAACTCCCCTGCTGGAGATTTAAACTGTTTATCTCAAAATCAGCCTTTCTTTACATTCAGTAGCAAAAATCTGCATTCCCCCATTTATTCACCCTGCATTTAATTGAACCCAGAGAGCACAATGTTATCCACTATGCTGTTGCATAGAAACTGACTTTAAATATATGTATCAGAAATCAGTTAGGTCACTGTGTAAGTAAAAATTAGACAGTGTTCACAGTTGTATATATTTTTTCATTCTTATGGCTCACATTTAAGTGCACAAATCACACTCCAAATCTTAAGGGTGTTTAGCTACACAATAACAATGCATTCGGTAATATTGTAATTACTTACAAGGCATTCAGTGTTAGTTATGTAATTATACATGAAATAAGCTGAACTATTTTTCCAACATGACTTTTGTTACTATAACTAAATGTGGTGCTTAAATTCTGAGAGAACTTGCACTGCTTCAGCACAGAAAACGACAGCTTTCCTAACTATGAGCTCATTGTACTTGTTTGATTGTGATGGAACATGGTAGAAAAACCAGCATAGGCTCTTTAAAGATGAGCTGATGTTCTTCTCAGTGATAATGTTACCCTGAGCTGTGTGGTGATGGAGCACCTGATACTTACACTGAACACCTGAACATGAAGACGGTGATGATGTTGATGCTGATAATATGTCAGGGTAGGTAAAGACAGGTATAGACACACACAAACATGCACACTCACACAGAAGTGTGCATATTTAAAGAATGACAGATTATACTTATATTATTTAGCAATTCAGACTTTTACTACTTTTTAAATGGTTCTTACAGGAGTACTCACTCACTGAAACATGCACACATGTACACACATTTCTGACCACAGTGAAACACAATCATGTAAATCATACATAGATTATGAAAATGATAAGCAACTTTAAAAGCATACAATTCAAATTTCTTAAAACAGCAGGAGAAAAGTAACTGGATCTGTGTTGGATCTGAATTCTCCAGAGAGGAAGATTTTTTCTAATGAATAAATGTAAATATGACTCTTTTAATCATTTTAAACAAAATTAGTTCAATCAGGGTCACACAGTGGAACAGCCAGACACTGTCTTCCTATTGATTTCTTTTTATGGCTGTTATAAGCTCAGGTTTTACTTTTCGCAGATGTATTTTTTCAGCTCACGACAAGAAGCATCAAACCATGCATGTGTATCTGCAAAGAAATTCCCCAGAGCAGCACAGTTCTCTCCTGTAGGGTCCTCATGTTTCCAGTTATCAGGCTCATCTGGTTCATTCTCCCGCTTAAACCAGAATCTGGATTAACAACACAGAGTTTAAGGCATGTGGATGACTTCATGGAAAAAATTATAAAACAAGAATAATCAATCTCACTCCACTCAGGGGAGCCATTTGCACCCAAATAACTCTTTATGCTTCATTTATACTTCCTTGGTGTGTTAATTAAACTATCCTGATCCATCATCACCACTTCAATATAAAATATATAAAAGTCCTGCAAAGTTAAATCAAGAGTGGCGTAGGACCTGTATTAGAGAACATGGCTCTTACTCTACACCCGTCTCATTCAGGGTCTGGTTGTTCACCCACATCCACTTTCCCTCCGTCTCCAAGTCACTCAGCCCGATCCAGTGTGGTAAATCAGTTTTAGAATTTAAAAATTCCTATTGAATAAAGTAACACTGAGGTTATTAGAAATGACCAGTAGTGTGGATACTGTGACAAAACAAGCACGATTTCAGGTCAGTAGAAACATTTCAGCTGGACTTCCTGAAAATAACTAAAAATTAATCCCAGTCCTCTAGACTCACCTGCTCAGCTTTGCCGGTGATCATAACCAGACGACCTCCTTTCTGAGAACAGCGGTCTCGACTGTTCATCCAGTTCAGTTTTTCAGTGGAGAAGTAATAACACATCATACCAAAGGACCTCCACCCTTCTTCACACAGTAAACGTTTCTGACAGTCTTCTGTTGAAGAGACAAACAGAATACTGTTAAGAAACGAAGGTTTCAGATTCTGGTCATTTTGTGTGTTTGATTTGTGTGAATGTGCATTATTAAGCTGAATTATAGACAATTTAGTAGCAGTCATTTATTGGACAACTAAAGGTAGATGCTGTTGATGGCAAATAGGAACCGCAGATACTGCAGTTTGAAGTGTGAGATGTGCACTGTAGAACATGTTTTCCCCCCTCAAATAAAGTACTTCAGGCTTTGTGTTTAGTTGAAAAAAAAACCCCCTGCAGTCTCCTCCTGCCAGTTTTACCACTGTTGTATTTCTGTCCTAGTCACTAATTATAAAATACTTGTGTGTTACCCTGACCTTTTTGATTAGTAAACCATTTTCATTGGTCTGCAACACCATCAACCCACATACAAGAGAACACAGGTCCGATGAACAGTATGTTTCAGTATGGAGTTTGGTGCCTCTCCCATTGGTCTAGTGAGAAAAAAAGATGGCAGCCCCTGTATATGTGTTGACTACAGGCAACTTAATAGCAAAACTCGAGGGGATGCCTTTCCACTTCCCCACATCAAGAAGTCATTAGATGGTTTGTTTGGGGCCCAGTGGTTTTCCACACAACATTACTGATTCCATTAAACAATTTGGTCAAAAACTCCACTGCCATCTCTCCTCCAAGCCTCCACAGCCCACAGACGAGAGACGACTGGTCTGATAAATGGTAAGATTCAGTATGGAGTTTGGTGAGCACCTTCTCTGCACGTGTGTGGCATGTTTACTTCAGTCTCTGTCTCCATCACTAGCATTAGCGAAAGGTTTATTTGTGTGAAGTGTACATTAGTTACATATCTGATGGTGAAGGTTTCACAGTTCAAGGAGCACATCCGGACTTTACTAGGGCTAAGAGGGGAAGATAGCACCTGCCTCTAACTTCGTGCTGAATTGTGCTGTTTACACTGTGTGCTGTGGTGTGTTTACGTCTGACTGAATGGTCACTTTCACTTCATAAAAAAAAAATTAAATATGTATCAAGCAGGTTTGCCACACGTAGTTAAGTGCCACTCTGAGAAGTGTTCTGGTTCATTTATTCAGTACATGAATTAGTTACTCTTTTAGGGGCTCCAGTACCTGCCACTGTTATGTGTATACTGAGAGCCAGGGCACCAGACATTGTATGGAACCTGAAGCTGTTAGCTAGCCATGGATATGAGAGGGTAGCGGTTAATGATATTCATCTGTGGCAGTCAGAGGTCACTAAGAGTAGTGTTGAAGTGGGTAAATACTGTAAGCCCAGACTATGTCCGATGCCACAATACAGTCTTATGCAAAAGTTTGGTCACCCCTTGATAAATAACATTTTGGTCATTTTTTGATTGAAAAGATTTAAACAGTCTCTCTAGGAAATGGAAAAATATGCACAATATTTTCAGCGAACATTGCTGCATAGTTACTTTTCATCATAAATTGAATAAAGATAAAAAATAAAACCTTATTGTGACACTCTGCAAAAGTTTGGGCACCCTACATAATCAGTGCTTAACACTGCCTCTGGCAGATATCACAGCTTGAAAAAGGCTGTCAAAAGTCTTTCAATTCTTGTACTTGGGATTTTCTCCCATTCTTCCTTGCAAAAGGCTTCTAGTTCTGTAATATTCTTTGGTCGTCTTGCATGCACAGCTCTTTTAAGATCTACCCACAAATTTTCAATGATGTGTAAATCAGGGGACTGTGATGGCCATTCCAAAACCTACAGCTTGCATCTCTTGAGGTAGTCCATGGTGGATTTCGAGGTATGTTTAGGATCATTGTCCTGTTGTAGAAGCCATCGTCTTTTCAGCTTCAGCTTTTTTACAGATGGTGTGATGTTTGCTTCCAGAATTTGATGGTATTTAGTGGAATCCATTCTTCCCTCCACCCGTGTAATATTTCCTGTGCCACTGGCTGCAACACAACCCCAAAGCATGATAGATACACCCCCATGCTTAATAGTTGGCAAGGTGTTCTTTTCATGAAATGCTGCTCCTTTTTTTCTCCAAACATGCCTTTGCTGATTGGGGCCAAATAGTTCTACTTTAACTTCATCAGTCCACAGCACTTGTTTCCAAAATGCATCAAGCATCTGTAGATGTTCTGTTGTTGGATTTTATGATGGGGATGCAGGTAATGTTTTCTTCTGCTGACTCTTCCATGAAGATCTTGTCTGCTCAAGCATCACTGCATAGTGGAATGGTGCACCACCACTCCTGAGTCTGCTAAATTTTCCTGCAGGCTTTTTGCAGTCAAATGGGGATTTGGATTTGTCTTTCTGACCAGCAAACGAGCAGTTCTCTCCGAGAGTTTTCTTGGTCTTCCAGATCTCATCTTGACCTCCACAGTTCCCCTGAACTGCCATCTCTTAAATACATTTCTCACTGTGGGAACTGCAAGCTGACAATGCTTTGCTATCTTCTTGTAGCCTTCTGCATTGTGGGCATCAATAACTTTCATTTTCAGAGTCTTACACAGCTGCTTACAGAAACCCATGGTTGTTGAGTGTCCACAAGAGTGTGCACAAGGTTTGAAGAGATAGAGTATTTGTAAAGCTTTGAAACTGGCACCAGTTGACATTTACTAATAACAGCTGTTGCCATGCATCAGATCTAACAAGCTGATTAAGGTCTGAAACCTTGTAAAAAGAATCAGAGACTTTGGAACTCTTAGGGTGCCCAAACTTTTGCACAGTGCCATTATTCAGTTTATGGCATAAAAAGTAACTATGTATCAATGTTTGCTAAAAAAAAAATATTGTGTATTTTTCCTCGAGAGGCTGTATTAACATCTTTTCAATTACAAAATCACCAAAATCTGTTAGTTATCAAGGGGTGGCCAAACTTTTTGCATAAGACTGTATGCTGATAGAGTGTGGCCCTAAGGATCAGCTTTAGGCACTGAATTGCTGGGTGTCCAAATGGTGCTCGGAAAGCAATGTGGGTTTTATTGACAACTGGTCCATGTTCAAGAGCAAGCCTGGTCTCTTAGCCCGGGATGGGATCCACCTCTCACGGGAGGGTGCTGCTCTCATCTCTTGCAGCATAGCCAAGCAGTGCAGCTCAGGTAGTTGCTGCTGACTAACCAGCATTGAAGCCAGGAAGCAGACAGACTGGCTTAACCGACCGTCTGCTAGCTGCCTTGAGACGTCACCTAGGTTCCACTCTGTCAAGACTGTGTGTGTTCCCTGAACTAAATAGAAAAGTAGGAAATTTAAGTATGCTCAAATAATTTCATTTATGTGGACTGTGGACTGAGCTTTAACCAGTAAGCTCAGTCCACAGTAATTTCAGATGAAGTTCATAGGTAATGAGGTAGTGATCTAAATCATAGTGTAAGCACAGCCCCCCACTTTCGTATTAGTTGCACAATAACAGCTCAAAGGATGAATCTGGGACATACTGCCCGGTTTCATTTATGTCAAGACTCAAGGTTTTTGTCAGCATTGAAGTTTTAGTGAGTGGTGGATTCGATGGCCTCATTACACTCTTACTGCACTTTCTGGGGTTGGCCCATTCAACTTACCTAAAAATTGCAAATTAAGAAATCATTTGAGCTGTGGGTAACCATTGGGACTTTGACAATGCATACAGATTTCATAGAAAACATACAATCTACTACATTCATAAAGAAAGTGGGGTCAACTCACCTTTGAATGATTCAAGATCTTTTACTGCGTTCTGATAGTTCACTTGAACCCGATCCAATTGCAATTTTAGCTCTTCGATCACAAGCACAGGTGGGGTTAAGCAAAAAATATTGCAAAAATATTAAAATACTAACCTTGAACAGTCCAAAATCATGCTGTTTATACATGTTAACAATCACTTAACTCACATTGTATATGTACGCACGCACGCACACTACGACTAAGTATAGTCGAACATATAGTCTGATGACATATAGATGACTACTTAGTCATCAACCGTGGAACAGGAGCTCTGGTACCAAATACATTTATGTACTTGGTGCCTTACACTAGAAGGTTGTTTGTTATGGACCAACCATGTATTCCTGATCTGGGTTAATTGTTTATATTCATGAATTTTTTCACTGAGAAAGTAGGTCACAAGAGAACATCTTACCATTATAGCACTGAAAATGGTCAAGAAGAGAGGTCATAATTGACTATGAAAGTGCAAATATTATAGTCACTGCATTTCTCTGAACCCAAATGAACAGGCTTAATTATCCTCTCTTTGCAATAAAATGTGCAGCTGGTAAATGTTGTATATGTACTGACAGTATTCATTAAATGCTCAAAAGTGTATACTGAGAAATATTATGTTTTAATCTAACACAGTAATGATAAATGTCATTATATTGTCCAGCTTTATATTTTCATTACATTGGCACAGCTGGTGGACTAGTGGGTAGGGTGTTGCCCCTGTGATCAGAAGGCCGTGGGTTTGAATACCAGGACTGCTAGTGGCACCACTGAGGTACCCTTGAACAAGGTACCGTCCCCACACACTGCTCCGAGTGTTGTGTTCCTGCTTCACTTGGGTGAGTGGGTTAAATGTGTTAAATACAGAGGAAGATTTTTGTGCTGTTCACACTGTGTGCTGTGGTGTGCTCACGTATTACAAATCGTCACTTTACGCAGCTCTAGTTCTCACCCTTCAGTCAAAGTGGGACATAAAGAGCATATTATTAAATATACATATGTCACTTTCATGTGCTTTTTGTCATTGGTTACGCTACATCTAGCAAAAGTCATTGGAAAAAAAAACAAACACACACACCAACAGAAAAATGCATGCACTCACCACTGAATGAATCCACACGTTTTGACACTTTCTCATAGTTCATTTGAACTTCATCCAAGTGTGATTTTAACTCTTAGTATCCGATTATGAGAAACAGATTTAAAGCATGCCATCAGTTAAATATTATATACATATATCATGTAATATATTAATATCATATTATATTATTTAAAAATAAATAAATAAATATTAAAAGCATATTATTAGTGAAGAATTACAGTAGTGAAGGCAGTGAAGTACTTAAGTACCATCCAAAACATTACCATCTTGCATCTAGGTCTCTTTATACTGCTGAAAAAATGAGTGATCGCTAAATGATCCAGCTTTATAATGTGTGAGATCTATATGCTATAATCATGATCCTTTGTCTATGTGTGGTGTCAGGCTGCACTATAGTCTTTTCACACTTATGAAATAGCTTTCACACACATAGCTGTTTTCTTATAAACACACCTCACATAATTTATACACATATATATATTTTATGATATATATATATATAAAAATAAAAATTAAAGAAAACAGAAAAATGTATGCACTCATCATTGAATGAATCTACACATTTTAACGCTTTCTCATAGTTAATTTGAACTTCATCCAAGCGTGATTTTAACTCTTAACACCGGAGTATTAGAAACAGATTTAAAGCATGCTGTTAGTTATGTGTGTGTGTGTGTCTGTGTGTGTGTGTCTTATTTTAGCACTCCAATTAAAAAAGGTTTATTGATTTCTGCTGTTTAAAAGATCAAAGTCCAGCTAGTACACTGGTGTCTAAAAACTCAAAATCACAAGAGAAAATAATTTATTCAAACTGCTTACCACTGTAGTTGCGTTTCTGCACTGACAGTCTCTCTACAGCACTGGCATACTGCTCACTTACTGCTTCAAGGGAGATTCCTCTATTGGAGTCTGTTGAAAGAAACCACCAGAGATAAAATCACACACAGAAGAATGAAATCAAGATTTATAATGCACTGTGTCAACAAGCATTCATATTGATAAAAACTAGAACCATCCAGTAACCCAACCAAAAAGCTGAACTTGGTTTTGAGGGAGCCAATAACAATACAGTACTGTATACAGAATTGTGCTATAGAGGGTTGTAAAAACTGAAGGGCTTTATTAGAGGGTGAAACTGAGTGATACTCACACAGAAACCCAAGAACACAGAAAGCCACCAAAGCACAGAGCAGAAGAAGGCCCAGAGCAGCCAGGAGGACCTTCAGAGTTCTTCTAGAGTAGCCACTGCGGTCAGACACACCTGAGAGAAATTGCTTGGTCATCTCTCAGAGTACATCACAAGGACACTTTGTTTACCCAATAGCAGAGAAGTTTTCAATATGATGTATATTTTATTAATCATTTGATTATTCTTTCATAACAGGACTTCAGATATCTCAGACTAATTCAACACATCACAAGTATGTTAAAATGTAAAAAAAAAATTTAAAAAATCAACATTACCTGTTGAGTGTGGACAAGTATCTTTTTCAGGCTTTGTAAAAAGCTCACATTCCATTTTTCAAACTTCAGTCTGTACCACTCTCCCAAACTTCCTCGTACCAGAAAATCAGAAGAACATTATTTATACTCAGATTCACAGGAAATGTGAATAACTTTTTTTACTGAGACAGACAAGAAGTCGGCTACAGTTTTAACTCCACCCACTCCTGTTGTCCTGCACCATGTTGCTTTAACATGCCTGTTTCAGCTCAGGAGGAACTTAATCAATTAACTAGTGGCTTCAGAGCCTTCAGACATAAGTATCAATATCTGTTATAATGCTAATTTCAGTTAGCATCTTGATTGAATTCTGGTTGTATTTTAGCACTAAGCTAACAGCACTGAACATGCTTGTTGGTTGTTCTAGACAAAATGCTGACACCTATTAACAGACATATGAAAACATGTGTGAGCTTGTGTGTTGCATTTCTACAGTGATTCCTTTAGTAAAGAGTCCTGGCATAAAATTAGGTTGCTCTTATACTGACAGTCAGGGATGTATCTAGAACCCCCAGAAGATTTTGAAGGATGTTTTCCCTCACAAAATTGGTTCTGTCTTCTGTCAATCAGAATGTAATAGGTTGATTTCACAGTTGTGCTGATGGTAAACATGACAACGTAGAAATGCAGTCTACTGTAGCATTTGAGGCCTAACAAATAGAAAACATTGCTTATTGCTTTGTACCCTGATAAAAAAAAAAGAATAATTCAGTGTCATTCCACCGAATGGGTGCCATTTGCTTGTTGTAACTCTTCCAACTTTTTTTTTTTCCTTTTTTCAACTCTGAATCTAATAACACATATATTTAACTATTCAAAACATGTACTGGTCAATCTCAGGCAGCTTTATTTAATCTTTTACAAGGCTTCTAAGCCGAAGATGGTTACATTTTTCTCAGTCCTG